>JAQGAB010001594.1:0-15529 GCA_034696565.1 Isotomurus graminis
TAGGTCGTTTTGATACGACCTTCCTGAACATATTCTTTCCAGCTGGGAAACTTCCAGTAAGTCCCATGCTCCTTTTTATACGCTACATTTCTGTCCGGATGAACTGGACAGATCCGGTAGAAAATACGTTTCACAACCTTCTTTACCCCAACGTTTAGGTGGAAACATTTCTGCTTCGTGATGTTGTCGGTTGCTGTATTGCAGTAGCTGTCGGAGTGAATGTCAATAGACTTCACTCCATCGTAAAATAGAGCTTCCTCTGTACGTGACTCATACCAATTTCCATTCTTATTTGCTTGGGAAATGCATTCCCCTGTCTGGCGGTATATGTTGGTTATAACCCTCTCTTGAAGTCCTCCATGAACTCTAGAGCGAAGCAGGTCCGCACGAAGCCATGGCTTTACATTCGCCTTTCGGCTTCCAGCTACCCAACTGCAAATACCACAACCAGAATACCAGAATGAATTATTTATTTATTAGACAGTTAAATCTTTTGAGATTTAGACTTACTTATATATTTGTTTGATAGTTTTTGCACCCCTTGGCCGCCTCTCATCCAAGTAAGGGTACTTTTTCATGTACTCCTCAAGCTTCATCAGTGTGGATGCTCCTCGACGGAACTCCAAGGGAGCACAGCTTTGACCCCATCGTGTCTATTTTTAGAACAATTACCACAAGCTTGAGTTATTTGTGTTAGGTAAATGACCATGGTTCGCAAATTAAATAATAAACAAACAATACCTGTTCGCAGTGAGAACACTCACGAACTTCCGTGGGAATCAGCATGCTGAGATACGGCTTCCGTACTCCGTCGCGCTTTCCCTCCCAAACCTTTACACTTCGGACGATGTCCGACACTTTCTCCTTGTAATGTTTGCAGTGTTTGTAAACTATATCTTTAACTTGTTTCTCTGTGCGAAGCACAGTGTGCTTGCACTTATTGTAAGTACAATAATTGTCCTGGTGAATGTCCCTACTGAAAACTCCATCATTATTGTTGGCAATCTCGGTGCGCTTAATCTTTATGAGCTGATCAGAGCGCTCGATACCCTGGCATTCTAAACCAAACACTTCTTCCACCATTATTGACCTATCCTTGAATAACCTTTTATCTTCTTTTTGGAGCGTACGGCCTCGTATATTGTTAGCCATTTTAAAACAGCAAAACTTAATTTTATTTATGTGATTCTAGAATTGAAGTGTCTTGAAAGTGGGAAATGGCTACTGATGCCAAGCTAAAATTTTGAGCCCTTTTTCTCTTTCATGTGAAGGGAACTAGAAAAAGGTGTGTGGCCAAAGAAAGGAAAGGGAAGAAGAAAGGAAAGGGAAGCGTGGGAGGGAGACAAGAGTCCTTCTGCAGTCCAAGTGAGTCTCCCCAAGTCCCAAGGTAATAACATGGGATGCGTGGGAGAGAAGGGGATGCATGTAATGGGAGAGGAAGAGATCCGAGTAACGGGAGAGGAAGGCTGGGTTTCATGTGTGTACGTTGCAAGAGCAGAGAGAGCAAGTCTTTGTTGCTGTTGTTGCTTTTTACATGAAAATTTAAAACGTTTCATTCTGGACCGCGCCATCCATTCTGGACCGCGGTGATCTGTGGGTGGAGCTGGCGCGGTCCAGAATGGCATCTTTTCACTACTCCCGACCAGATAGGGATGAGTATATAACCGTATTCGAGGACAATATTGTGGAAGGTTAGTAAAATGACAAATTAAGGTTTTTTAAATGCACAACATTAAGCATGACACTTGTTTTTGAAACAGATGCACGGCACAACTACAAGAAATATGAAGGCAGCTTAACTTTTGACGTTCCATATGACTTCCGCTCAATTATGCATTACGGAGATCGAGACTTTGCGATCGATAGAAATGAACCTACGATGGCTAAACTAAACGGAGGTCGTATAAAGAAACAACGTGACGATCTTACAAGTTCTGATGTAGAGAAACTCAGAAAAATGTATAAATGCTGATAATAATTAGCTCACAACTTATACTTTGTAACAATCGCAATAATCAACAACGTGTCCCTTTGCCTAATGCTGAGAATAAATGTTCCAAGCTTCTGCACCTTGAATGAACTTTGTTCAAAGGGGATTGTTTCTTTACAGTGAATACTATAGAATTGAGGAGACTCATCCCCAAAGTCCCAAGACTTGCGTCTTCAAGATTGTGACCTTTGTTAGGATTCCAGTGTGCAACGTGTTCTCCATTTCTGCAACCAAACATACCTTTTGTATCTTATTAATAGCTTGGAAGTGAGAAGATCATTGCAGAATCATTGCTTGAAAAACTCGAGGTCGACAAAAATAAAGGAAACCTGAGGAAAGGGTATAAATCATTACCGTTCTTGTCCACAGTTGACCTTAAAACTTCTTGTAAGCTTTATACATTATAAAGCAAGTTTGTTTGATCTGTTTGTTTTATCTGATGAGTAAACTTGGTAGTCACTGAGCGTCTGTACCGAAGAGCTCTGAAGATTAATGAGGAAGCTGTTGAAGAATACCATCCTGATATGGCAACCTCATTGTGCAATCTCTGGTTACTGTTTTATGGTCAAGCTAAATATGACGATGGGGAATTATACTGCAGAAAGGCTTTGGTAATTTTTTTGACTTCGTTTGGAGTAGACTACTCAATGTCAAAAGATTGTGACGAAACGCTTGACAAGTATCAAAACAGACACTAAAGAAACCAGCTGTGTTGTAATATAACACCTACACACGGTTCGTCACTTTGTTGTAGTAGTGCATAAGCAATGGGGCTCAGAAGGTAATTCAAATGTTTCTGTATTTGAGTTAAATTTCAACTTAAAATGGTTATAAATACACATCGGTTATTTAGGCTTGTCAATATTCATCTGCTAAGCAACTCTGAATTTAAAAATACTAAGTAAAGCACAATTTTGCTGAAAACTTCTCCAGTTTCACAAGTAAAAAAATTCTTAATATGAAACTAAGAAATGGTGCAATCGACTTAAACGTAAATCCACCAGAAAGTTATGTTTTCTAAATATTAAATTTATGTATTTATTTATTTATTTATAAGTATATTCATTAATAAAGCTATTTTTGCTTATCCCTCGTATTCTACTAAAATGATCTCTTCTAAAATAAGAAAGTTTTTACATTTCAAATAACAAAAATCACAGAAGCTTAACTTGAGTTTTTCAAGGATGATACCCGAAAAAACCTGTGTTTAATTATATTACAAGTAGATTATGATTAAATCCCAAGTAATGACAGAAAAAACTTTTAAATTACAGAAAGCGTTAACACACACTTTGAACAACTCATACGACTACCCTACCAAAGCATCAAGCTATCAATTGTGCGCTCCAAAATAAAAAGATACACCGCAACTTCGGTTGACTTTTTGAAAATACAAAAAGGTCCCACCCAAACTCCACAAGGCCTTTCTGCCTCCAACTTCTTTTTCCAATATTTGTTGGTTGCAAGGAGTATTCTTGTTTGCTGCAAGATTCTTAATGAATACGAGTGAACCCCTGAGGCCGACGGAGATATTATCATCTCTGCTATGCTAAGAAATATAGACAAAAAAGGTAAAATAAAATAAACAAATGTTGGCACTACTCCATGGTATCTTATGCTAGAGTAATTAACTACTGTGTGCAAAACAATCGCATATACAAACAGCAAAGGAATCATTAACAAGTACGTTTCGTTAAAACACCTTTCAAGAAGTGCGAACCTTCGATGACGGATCAAAGCGATTTTAAGTGAAGCAATTACTGCTAATTTTTGCGAAGGCGACTTTTTCATTTGCAACAAACACCTTTCATGGATTTTTTTGAATTTAGCAAATAACTGAATGCTCAAATTAAGTATATTAATGTCAGCAGACATACTTACATAGTAAAGCAATTTATGTAGAAAGTAAAACTGACTCAAGAGCACATTGAACATCGCTATGGCAAACGGTAAGTAAACGTACGAAAAAACAATCCATACGAGTAATCTTATGACAAAATATTCTGCGCCAGTCTGAATAAACGATTTTAGAGGTAACCATTTACACAGGCAGTACAGAGGGTCAATATTACAGATAATAAGTAATATTCCCATCAATAACTCAACGCCAACAAATGTAATAGGAGCAACTTGCATTACCGCTTCAATCAACTGTGTGTTAGGGTGTTTTATCGTCTCGTCAATAAAATCTGTAAGGAGCTTAATATATTAGTGTCTTAAAAAGCTCTTTGCATATTAGTGCAAGGAATTCTGATATCTTACCATAAGTGGGTGCCAGTTTTGAAACAGTGTTGAAGAGTATGAAGTACTGCCCATTGTTAAGGAATATAGTGTACAAGAATATAAGTAATAATTCAGCCATGCATAACGTCATAATTAAAGCCACAACGTGAATTCCTTGCAGCCAGTTAGGAAATTGTGCGAAGTCAAAGTAGATATTGTATATTAAAGTTGCTAACGTTGCCGACACCATCGGCCAACCAATTGTGAAGTAAATAATAAGCCATTTCCACCAGTGATTTCTTAACTTTAGTGTTTTCTGTTTTGCATCATATTCTAACACATTTGGAGGACACAACTGCCAAATACTGCCAATACACTTCCACATTTTCTTGGTGACCATGGTAATGCTTGTTTCAGAACTCACGAAATATATTAATGTTTAAACAAAGCTGAACCTTGTACTGGTGATTCAAAGGAATAAGTCGCGACTGAGCTCAGTTCAAATAATACCTCACTTGAGGATAGAACATTTTATTGACCAATACTTATTTTCTATAAATTTATGGGTGTTTTTGTTAATATCCATGTGATCTAGTACTGAAAAGAATTGTTTATATAATTATTATACAAGCTGCCACATACATATCCTTTTCTATGAACTACGAACTACAATGTTGAGAAATGATATGTTTCATTATATAAATACGAAGGCTTTCGAGTTTAATACATTAAATTAGGCAAATAGAAACCCGTAATAAATTATTAGAATGTTTGCTGGCTTTGAGTTTATGTAGATTATGGAATCAGTTAGAGTAACAATATTAATTTATTAGCAAACACACTCGTAATGTTGCGAAAAATTGTACAGACCTTTATTTTTTACCCCAGAATGCAAGAAAAACTTTTGAACACAAAGGTATTGCTAAATAATCTTTTCCCTCTATGTTGTTTGGTATATTCCATGGCTCAACAAGGTACCTTAAACAAGTTTTAAAATATTAAATAAAGCTGCTTTTTACTTGGTGCTTGCACAATCAGAAATCAATCGGGCATGAAAATATTGAATCATTAACAAATATGCGAATGCTTTCAGATATTTGAAGAGTGTGTACTTATTTTTTACAACTTTCAATCTTCACAAAAGAAGTTCTGAACAGAAGGAATTGCTTCATAATTCATTGCCCTTTTTAGTTCAAACATACCTTTCTACCCATTTCAGGTCTTTCTATATGGGAAAAGGTTTACTTTAATTGATAAAATACATTACCTAGAATTTAGTCAAAGCAAGGCAACAAAGACTAGATATCGGCTAAGTGACAAATATTCACGACAAGAAAAACCAGCATTTTCAGGCGACCGTGAAATTGAAAAAAAATACTTATAAATAAATCTTATTAATCAATATTCTGTTAACCATTCAAACTGTACTCAATAACGATTGCAGTAATTGATTACAAAGGCTTAAAGTATAATTTGATTTTTGCCACCAGCAGTTAATATTTTGTTTTCAATCCTTTCTAAAAATTCACATTACCAACTGACTACATTAACACAACAAATAATGAATTAAAATCTTTTTAGTATCCTTTGTCTTCCTAATAAATAATTAAAATACTTTAAACTTATTCTAAGCATTTGCATATGATTCGAATTTGTAATCTGATTCTGCGGGCATTTAATTTAAAGTGTGATTCATCTCAAAATTCATTCCCATAGTTGATTTGCTTAATTATTGTTTGCTGAGGCCGAAGTTTCTTTTGTACAATTTGGCACAGGTTAAGAAATCAACCCGACGGAACCCTTGGGAGTGAAATGGAAATCTTGAAACGGAAAGCCTAAGAGGCATTTAGATCAGCCAGGTGTGGCTTTAACAAATTAACTCAAGTGCATGAAGATAAGTTCTCAGACTACACAACAAATGATTTAAATTGCGTAAGTGTCCAACACCTTCTGTGGCCTTAGAATCAAACACATTTAAATCAATTGAACTCATGTTGTCTGGAACTCTGACCTTATTATCCTACCTATCCTACATATTCTGTAACTCATGGCCAAGATAAAGAATTGTATCGACAACCGTCAATCAACTTACGCAACTACATTCCGATAAGGTTCCCGCTTATCATTTACTTTTGGGTCCCATTCAGAACAATTGAGCATTCATTTCCGTCTTGAGATTCCTCATACTTAAAACTGATTTAGAAATACAATGAAATTTTAAGCTCAATATTTGCTGTGCTGCATTTCGCGCATTTAATTCAAAATCGTGCTTCCCAATCTCAATACAAATTCATTATTTTCAATGACATCAAAGGGGAGCTACAAAGCTACAACGTACGTACTGTTTTAAACATTACATTTCATTCTGAAGAGTACTTGACTTCGTGAAACTTGTGTACGGGCCAGTACAGAGACCGTAGGACCTATTCCATGTTCAGGAGGATGAATGTGTAGAGGAGGCTTCGCTAAAATTGTGCAGCAAATTGACATATTCAGAAATGAATCCGATTTATTGGAAACATTCGTCCTGACTCCTGGAAATCTTGTTGGTGGAGAAAGTGCATGGTTATCAATTCTCGGGTGGAAGAGATACGGATAATTTGTTAAAGACTTTTACAAGCCCCAGGCTATTGTAAGAGAGCTCTTACAGAATTAAACAAGTTAGGTGGTTTAAACTGTGTGGAAACTAAGGTTTATAATTAATGTAGACTCTGGGAATGAATGATTTTGGAGCTGGACTTAACAGAACTCTGGATTATGTTAATGCTGCAAACACTTTGGTAGTTTTATCCAATGTGTAATGTACTCGTGTATCAGGAGGATACAAAGGAGACTTTTGTAGACATCTGCTTATTGTTACCAAAGAAGTTCACAGACTGTCAAGCACAATAGGTCTCGTAGGGTTCGTGGATCCGGATGTTATGGTAATTGAAACAAAGCAAAACTGTTATTAGCCAACGCGTAATATTTTAAATACTCTATTTAGTGACTCAGCTCACCTGGAACTCTTCAGTTTACTGATGTACTATCGTCATTAAAGGAAATGATCTCTAGCAGTCCAAAGCACCGCACGTATATTGCAATGGGGGACGGCAGTTTCGAATTAGCAAAGCGGATTTTAGGACAGATTCCTGAAATAAAATTAGTGGTTTATGGGAAATCCTTCGGAAGCTCCAAAAACATGACAGGTATTAGTTAATCAATTAAAATGTTATTAAATTAATTCACTGGTGCAAATTTCCAGGAAACTTTCCCGAACAGTCGGGAACTGGATACATAGCTACTGCGGGAAATTACGGATCAAAAGTTGGGAAATTGGTATTGGACATCCAAGCAAATGGGGAATTGATTTTGAATTCCGAAAGAACTGAACTGGAAGCAACGGACCTTACAGTGAGCAATTCCCGTAAATTTATTGTGTTTATCTTTCATGCTGAGTTAAAGTTAATTACAATTAACTCTGAATTGTAGATTTGCTGTACCAGTTTGAACAACTCGCAGCTCAGGTTAATGAGGCCACTGCAGTTATAGGTTCATCGCATTTCCGGCTGGTAGGAGGGAAGGAATGTTGGCGACGGGAATGCAATATGGGAAATCTGATAGCAGACGCTATGGTCCATTGCGCTTTGACCCATCCGGGCCTGTCGCTTCCTTTTAGTCAGCCGGTTTTCGCGCTGTGGCACGGTGGCGTTTTGTTCAAGGATTCTGTGCCAGCTGACAGTAACTCAATCACATGAAAATACGTTTAAAATTGGGTATAACCTGAGTCCTTAATATTAAACAAACTTATAACTGCTATTTTAGGTAATATTACATCACTGGATATCCACAAGTGGCTGTCGTACCATAATCGAGTCTACCTTACTCGAATCTTGGGTTCTAAATTGCTTGAAGTGTTTGAAAGAAGTGCAACAGGGATAACTGCAGACACAGATGAAACTGTAAAAGACTGGGGACAGTTTCTGCAAGTTTCTAGTAAAATACATTCACAAGTAAACATAAGTTGCTTAAAGATACAGAATATTTATCCACAGATGGAATGGAAGTTCATTACTCTACGTCCGGAGATAATCCTCGCGTGACGCAGATAAGACTTTTGCATGACGACAATGACACTCCAGTAATGCAGCCTTTAAATCCAGATGCATCTTATTATATTGTCATCCCTTCTTTTGTGCTTGAGGGGCGGAATGTGTATGATTTCGAACCCAATGTCTGGGAATATCCACAAAGCATTGGAATAAAATCATTTAAGAGATTGAATATACGCTACACGGTTTCTAAACTTAATTAAAATTGTGTAGATTTTGACGACACGTGCGTTAGTAATTACGTAAAAGCATTAGAAAGGGTTGCAATTGCATACGAAGAAAGAATCCGGATTGATATGGAGTCCCCTGAAAATTTAACTGATTCCAGTACACCTGGACTTAATTCAGGAACTTATATTTATTCACCTGGACATTTAATGGGTAAGATTTGAAATTTTAGTGAAGGATATTTAACTCATTAAGTGTTAACTGTTTTACAGTGACTGTGGTGATTACTCTGATATATTTCTAAGGAAACAGTGTAGAGAATTAGAGTGAAATTAACTGGCTTAGAATTTCCCGCATTATAAAACTAATAAATTTAATTATAGACTAATAAACGAGACCAGGTGTTGTGTTTCGTAAGATTGCATGTTGCTGTTTGTAAATTTAAAGACGTGCATAGCAATAGAAATAATTAAAATATTTAAAATATTACTGTTCGTTTATTACACAAAATATATTGCACAGCTTAGGACCACTGGTATATACGGTTGTGTAGAGTTGATCTGTTCTATTTTAAAACTTAATGACGTCGCAACAGGTCACTAGGTTGAGATTAAACTGCCCAAGCACGTGACAACTACGGCCAGTATATTGAACTATCGTGAAGGACCTTGACCCTAATATATTTGATTACGGAACTTTTATTGCAGAAACAAACGCTTAACTTCCTGTTTAATCAAAAACGTGTGGTTGGCCTATAAGCGAATATTAAGATTAAGGTTACCTGGAATTCCCATAATGAAATAAACTCAATCAATAGATATGACATAATCTTTATTGTAAATTTAAGTTCTTCTGGAGATGTTTGAAAGGCGATAAACATGCGACGACTTACGAAGCAAGCGCTTAAGATTTTTGTCCGGTACCTCTGCCCTTTCCCCTTGGCACTTCACTTTGACGCGAGGACGTGTGACTTTGTAGCTGAGGAACCCAGACGACTGATACCGTGGTACTGCGTCGCATTCCTGCAGTTGATTCAGTTTGTGTACGGATGTCACTTCCTGTGGGTGTAGAAAACCACCCACACTGGTCCCCACGTGCCTCTCATCTGTATTACACTCCTCGTGTCATTACAAACGTGGTTGTTTGTGAATTTCGTCTACGTCGTGTTCTTCTCCCTCACCGCGCAAGATTGCTGCACTGTCACCAATGCTTCACTCAAGATGAATGACACTTGGAGGCAACTTCTTGGTAATGACCTTTGTGCTCTTCAGTCATTGACCTCTGACCTCTATATACGCCTTCTCTGTAGATATTCTGAGCAGCAAACCTCCCACGAAACCAGGAATAACTTGGCAGGGTGACGTGATGGGGCTGGCGTATCTCGCAATGGACTCGTCGATGGGGGTTCCAGTGATACTCAGCTGTTCGATGGTTTATTTCAACCTCGACTTTCTTAACCTCCTTCTCCCCCTCGTCCCTCACGAACCACTCCCCCGCGCACTACTCAAGTACGCCACTCGCACACTCACCAGTGGGATCCAATATCACGCGATTTGGCAAATGATGATCACTCTCACGCATCTCCTGTTCGTGTATGCCGAGTTGCAGGCGGAGTTGCTGGAGAGGATGCAACGGAGTCTGGCCGTCAGGAGGGAACGCTGGAGGTCGTCGATGTACCGGAAGAGGTACCTCCCACAACTCCTCCTCCTTCACTCACAGATGTACATCCTCCACGTCGTCTGCGGAACCATTTGCCACCACCTCCTCCCTTTCATCATGTCCTTCGGCATGTTCCTCAGTGTCGTTGGAGTGTTCGGAACAGTGAGACTTTTCCCCGTGGCTGAAATGCCGTGGTACCTCGGGATGCCCATGATGACCGCGACGGTGGTCCTGGTGTTCTCAATGTCTATTCCAAGGGCAGCGCAGATCTTTGAGGGATCCAAGGAGTTCAAGGCTGGTCTCCTTAGAGTTGCATTGACCACAGGAGATGTACGACGGGCGAAGGCGGTGAGGACCACGCGTGCTAGAGTAGGAAATTTTGATTACCTCAAACGAACGAGTGCATCTGAAATATTCAAAACCATTTGTGACACTTCCATTGACGCGATCCTCGTATTCTAAAGTACAGCTTAGTCGCTTTGCAAATATGGAATAATCACTTACAATGGACTTCCGCGTGACAGAAACCTTTCTATCATTCATTGGCCATAGAACATTTTCTTTAACAAAAAATTGATATACTCAGAAACGCCAAATGCAAAGACGTGATTGCGATACGTAAAGTATGAGTGTAACTTTAAAGGACTAAAATATGCCGGGTAACTGGTTAAGGATTTGGAAAAGTCTTCATTAAAATCCTAGTTGTTCCATTGTCAGTTATTTCGTTGATATGTACAGCGCTTAAGTATATATAATACACAACCATATCTGTAAATTATATTACCCAACTTGGATCAATGACAATTATTGTCCACGGCTCACTTAATAAAGACCAGTTCATCGATTCATTCCACCGTTTAACGATTACTTACGCCCACAATTAATTAAGGGATACAATGAAAGTCTCGAGATTTATTGTATTGCATTTCGTATTCTTATTTCAAGTCTGTCCGTGTCAATCTCAGTACAAATTTATTATTTTCAATGACATCAAAGGGGAACTGGAACACTACAGCGTAAGGGATTAATTTGAAATCTTCTATTGATTTGGGGGCAGTTTGTATCTGTGTGTAAATTGTGTATAGCGAGATATGGAGACGGACAAGCCTACTCTGTGTGCATTTCCAGGAACTAGTTGTACTGGAGGCTTTGCTAAAATCGTACAACAAATCGATACGTTCAGGAATGAATCCGATTTATTAGAAACTTTCGTTCTGACTCCTGGAAACCTTGTGGGTGGAGAAAGCGGGTGGCTACCGATTCTTGGGTGGCGGAGATACGGAGACCTCGTTAGGAAATTTTACAGGCCGAATGTTATGGTAAGTGGGGCAAAATTAGACCCGGGAGTAGTTTAATTTATATATGGTTAAGTACTTAATTGATGTAGAGCCTAGGAATGCACGATTTCGGAGCTGGACTAAGCAGAACTCTAGAGTATGTCAAGTCAGCCAACACTCCAGTGGTTTTATCCAACGTGGATTGTACGGGTGTGATTACAGGCGACCCGGAAAGGGAGTTTTGTAATCACCCACTTATATTTACGGAAGATGTTTACAGGCTTTCAAGTAAAATAGGATTGGTTGGTTTTGTAAATCCAGACGTAATGGTAAGTAACTCGAGCGATAGTAACTTAATTTATTCAGCTAACTATTAAGTCGGCGATTAAATTATTTCCCATAGAAACTGAGTTCACCAGGAACTCTCCGGTTTACTGAAGTAGTGTCGTCCTTAAACAACACGATCTTCAGTAGTCCTGACAATTACTCTACATATATTGCGATGGGCGATGGTGATCTACAATTGGCTATGAAGATTATCGAACAAATTCCTCAAATTAAACTAGTCATTTACGGAACGGCGTTTGGAAACTCTAATGACATGTCAGGTAACTTAGTACACAAGCGTTTACAAATGCATTTACTGAAAGAACTTCTTAGGAAACTTCCCGGAGCAGTCAGGGGCCGGATTCATAGCCACAGGAGGTCATTATGGGTCAACAGTTGGACAAATAGTGGTGGACATTAACCCCAATGGGGAATTACGTGTGAATCCAGAAAACACTAAATTGGCAGCAACGAACCTTACAGTGACAAACAAGGGTAAGGTTAGTTGATCAATTTGGCTTATACTTGATCCAACAGCTTTATATGTTTAGATATCCTTAACGAGTTTTACTACCTGGAAGCTGACGTTAGGCATGCCACTATACTGTTAGCTTCAACCCATTTTAAACTGGAAGGAGGAAAGGAATGCTGGAGACGGGAATGCAATTTCGGAAATCTTATCGCAGATGCTATGGTCCATTGTGTTTTAAATTATCCAAACAGATTGGTTCCTTCTAGGCAGGCTGTTTTTGCGGTGTGGCACAGTGGCGCTTTCTTCCAGGATTTTGTACAAGCTGACAGTAACTCAATCACATCAAAATACGTTTACAAATATACATAGCTTGGCTTCTTAATATTAAACAAATTTATAATTGCTATGTTAGGTACTATTTCCACACTGGATATTCACAAGTGGCTGCCATACCATAATCGCGTGTACCTTACTGTAATCCTGGGTTCGAAATTGCTTCAAGTATTTGAAAGAAGCGCCACAGGAATTACTGCAGATACAAATGGAACTGTACAAGATTGGGGACAGTTTCTGCAAGTCTCAGGTATACACAAGAATGTTCCAGAAGAGTTTACATGGAATATCTCGTACAATGCAAACACGAATCTACAGATGGAATGGAAGTTCATTATTCAACTTCTGGTGGATATCCTCATGTCACGCAAATAAGACTCTTGCATGACTCAAATTATTCACCTGTAATGCAGCCTTTACAGCCCGATTTGTTATATTACGTGGTCATCCCCTCATTCATCCTGGAAGGTAGAAGTGTGTATGATTTCCCAGAAACCTTTTGGGAACTCCCACAGAGTATTGGTTAGCCACATTGCATTAATTCAGTTCATGTTACACTATAAGTATAATAGATTTCTCTGAAACCTTGTAGATTTTGATGACACCTGCGTTCTAAATTATGTAAGAGCATTGAGACACGTGGCAATTGGAAATACTGAACGAATTTTGATTGATACTAGCGGCAGTAGTGCTGGAGGAGTTTACACGGCACTTATAATAATTGGTAATAATTTAATATGAGGCAAAATATTAAGAATCATTTGGAACAGAGCTTTGAATATTTTACAGCAAATGCAGTGGTGTTCCTGGTCTTTATGTAGGAGAATAACAAAGAAGATGACCATGCATAACTGTTCCTGTTACAAAAATTGCTACATCATTTGGATTAATTAATTGTTTTATTATATCTGACACGAATTGCTTTGAATAAATAGATTAATAAATTGTATTATTTGCAAGTGTACTTGCTTATCAGGCTAAGTATACCGATACTTGTTTGTCTGGGGTGTGACGTCTTTAATGTACTTATGAAATCTTACATTACCCCTTTGGCATGCGCTTTCTTTACATGCAATTCATCAGAATGTTTCAAAATGTTTAAATTGATCGCCTTCAAAGAAAACGTGTTACGCATGACGAGATATACCCATAATATTTGTATGCTCAAGAACTCGAGTGATTTTTGCATTCATTAAGCATCTGAAATTGTCACACAACATGCACACATGATTGTTTAAGTATAAAACACTCTGGTCTAGTTCTTACAGAACCAAAATTGCGTAAGTGTAAAGGCATCTGCAGAAGTTCGTACACAACACATTAATGATCGTCTTAGAACTTATGACGAGCAGTGGGACAGAGTTAAATTAAATGAACGACATTGAATTCGAAAACTAACAGCTTGGATCTCTTTACGATGGGTTTAATCTTTTCTATATACTATTCCAACTCTAACGGCATATTTTAAAGTACATTGTTCCTAATGTATTCCTATTAAATGTCGTTGTTAATCGTACTTCCAGCTTTGGCCTTTCTGCGTTTCATTCTTCCGTGTCCTACAAAACGTCCAAACGCTGGAGTCTGAATATCCCCAACGTTTACATTTCCGCGCTTTAGTCTCATGTTTCCGGTATTTTTCACACATAGTGTTTCTGATAATTCCAGTATTGGAATTGTCTTTGGTGACTCGTCCATTGTTCGACGTCAAATCGCTGGCAGTGTTTTAAGTATTTTCTTGATTAAGGTTTCCTTGAAGAGTGTCCTCATCCAATCAAGGTACGCACACAAGCGTTTTTGTATGCGTGTACAGCACCAAAAATATCGAGTCCCTGGAATCAAATAACCCGCAAATTTTTTATCTTAATTCATTAATTAAGTTCGTAGAATTGGGAATAGGTTATTAAGGTGCTATTGTATACCATAGAGTATGGACCGCCTTCTGGGTTACTTGAGAAACCCACATCCATGTTACCTTACGGGAGAAATGGGAGTTTTCCCAAACATGAAATGGTATCCTACGATGTCACTTCCCTTTTTACCAATGTCCCCACTGACGTTACTATTTCCTACATCGAAACCAGACTACGAATTTCCACTGACTGGAAGGAATTGACAAGCCTAGCAATTAATGATGTCTGTGATCTACTGCACATGTGCTTATCTAATACGTATTTTGCCTTTAGAACACGAATTTTTAAGCAAACCTCAGGATCTCCCATGGGCTCTCCACTTTCTCCTGTTTTCGCTGAGCTGTTTTTGCAGTTTTTAGAAGAAAGAATAATTGATGATAATCCTCTTGTATTCCACTATAGACGGTTTGTGGATGATGGATTTGCTATTACTAAGGAAGGAGAATCGGGAACTATCCTTAACCAATTGAACTCATTTCATCCCAGTATTCAATTTACTTGTGAATCCGAGATGAACAAAAAACTACCCTTTTTGGACATCCTACTCGAACGTATTGACACAGGTCAAATTCGTCAACGAGTATACAGAAAACCTACACACACCAACCGTTACCTCAACTTCCAATCGTATCACCATTTCTCACACAAGATATCAGTTATTGATTCTCTCTCTTATCGAACCCTGAAAATATCAGATGATGAGTACATAAAGGAAGAACTACAGCACATCCACGATGTCCTAATTGACAATCAGTATCCTTCAAAACTCATAAAGACACGTTTTGAAGTAATGAAAACCAGAGTAATCAACGAAACCTGTAATTCAAAGGAGGATGACAAGACCCCAAGAATTATTTTGCCATTCATGGGGCCTCTCACCTACAGACTGACAACATACATAAGACGGAAACTTAACTGTAAATTTGGTTACACTCCTGGAAAGAAAATACGAAGCTTTATTTGTAATCACAAATTGTGTCCAAAAGGAGACCCTAAAGGAGTTTACAAAGTCACTTGTTCTTGTGGCAGAATGTATGTTGGAGAAACTGGACGTGGACTACAGACAAGGCTTAAAGAAC
>JAQGAB010001595.1:0-15526 GCA_034696565.1 Isotomurus graminis
TTGCAGGGGGATAAGCTGAGAATTTATGCAATGAGATTTTGTCCGTATGCACAACGGGCATTGTTAGTCACTGCAGCTAAGAATATTTCGTAAGATTATTGAACAAGTTATAGAAGAGACTTTTAAAATGACACATTGTTAAATGGAAAGGTACATTTGTTTAGAACTGATGTGGTCTATATTGACCTAAACAATAAGCCGGAATGGATTTTTGAGAAGAATCCTGGTGGAAAGGTGCCTACTTTGGAGCTAAACGATGGGAGGATTTTGTACGAAAGTCTTATTGTTGCCGATTACTTGGACGAGGCTTATCCAGGAGTTAAACTTACTCCTCAGGATTCGTTTCAAAAGGCAGCTGATAGAATTCTTATTGAAGACTTTGGAAAGGTATATGTCAGAATTGTTTTGTAGACTTTGTTATTACTGTTCAAAAACTAGTATAAGTGATTTTGACGTGGATACGTCTGAAGCTGGATGGTATTATATTGTATCTCGATAGCTCGGATCCATTTTCTACAAACTTATCTATGTGCCCGATACTCCTGCAGCACAAGTTCCAGACCTTATTACCCAGTACAATGAAGTTATCGAAGTGATGTCTAAGGAACTGGAACGTCGTGGGACAGCCTACTTTGGTGGTATTGATTATTACACAATTAACTTATTTATGTATGACTTATTGTTGAGGCTAACTTTAGGAAATGACCGTCCTGGAATGATTGACTATATGATTTGGCCATGGTTTGAACGTCGACCGGTTGTCCAGCTAACTCACCCTGATGCCGTGGATTATGAAAAACTAAAAGAAACAACTAAGAATGCTGTAAGTGTTTGAATGACCGTACATAACGTGGGCTTCATCTTACAATAAATTCTTTATTTATTTATTTAAGGATATGTGGGTGGAAAAAATGCTCATAGATCCTGGAGTACAAGCGTACTACTTGACTCCAGACATTCACCACAAATTCAACACTTCCCACAGGGCAGGGACTCCTAATTTCAACATGTTAGCTGAGGATTAGTTAATTGTGGCCCTTCGATTCAGACGAACCACAACTAGAATTCATAAATATCCAAAATCTAATGCCGCTGCTGTGATCGAATGAAGTATAATAAATCAAAAGGTAACTTTTGATTCTCTCTGATAGAACATTATTTTGTGTTGTATGATATTATCTAGTCATTAAGTTATTTATTTAACAACTTCATGATAAACTCCATTGTAGGCTTCGTCACAGATAAATTAGTTCATGTTACAGGAAAATATTAAATTGGAATCTTTCAGTGAAATGTCTTATCTAAATCTAGAATATTTAGAGTTCAGTTTCAGCCGGAAAGTAGGACGCAGTGCTATAGGAAGAGTGACCATGAAAGACTGTGCCACTATGCCACCAAGCGGTATCGAGAATCCGGCTACAGTACTCACTAAACATCTTCCCTCCTTCGCTGTACTGTAACATGTCGTTGGGAATCCACCAACATTACATTGCACTTGTAGAAAGGATTGAGAAGAGTGCCAGTTCCGTTTATTCTCTCGCGTTACTTACAATCTTTTCATCATCTTCAATCCACAACCACTGTGAGTCCGTGAGTCCACTAATACCTACGAAACCGCATGTGTAAACTCTACACACGAAAATGTGCCTTGGACACATATGGGCAGAATGGAGCAAATATTTGAGCTATGAAATATCGTGAACTTGAATTCGCTTTAATTATTGATCAGTCAAATTGCAACTGCTAAATTGCACGGAATATCATTGCACGAGATGAACGAGAACGAAAAATTACAAGAATATATAAATAAGAAAATCAATAAGAAATCACATCATGATGTGGTCGAAACTGGGTTTTGCAATTTTTCCACTTTCTCCAAAACAATCGCGTGTAAAGCTGATGCTTTTAGGATTTGACAAGAATACACAGTTCCGTAACTGTAGATCGTGCAATTGTGCCAGGTTTTTAATGATACCGTGATATTCAGTCTCATACATCTGCAAATTAACCAATTACCGTCATAATGTTATTATCAGTTATACAGGTTATGATTAACTAAATAGAAAATAAGATTAACAGTGTACACAGTACACATACATACCCCAATATTTTCCAATCCAAACCATCTCAACTTCTTGCAATTTTTGAAGCCTGCACTCACGACCTCTTCGGTAATTAAGCAAGGATGGTAACTTCCAAGAAATGTTAAGTCCAGTCTCTCCAAATCTATGACATAAGACAAATATTACAATTACAAACAATATTCCTATCATAATCATATGGTGTCAAACTTAATATTCGTACCAATCATCTTGGGCATAAAGTTTATGAAGGCACTTTGACACCAAGCAATATCAGTCACAGTCTTGAACGTAAGGTTTACTCGCACAGCATCCTTAAATCGCTTGAACACTTCCACAAACGCTTGATCACTTGAAACCTCCAGATGTAAGTCCTGCAACATCGGAAAGTATTTGCTGACAGCTTCCAAAAATTGAGCTTGATCGATGAATTCATCTAAGTGTAGAACTCGCAGGTTTAAATGAGGTTCTCTTGCTAGCTGGGGAGAATCAACAAGCGAATTAAACACATCGACTGGTTGCAGTGGATTCACGTCAGCGGCATACACCACATTTGACAACTTCAAAACTCTTAGGTTTGGAAATTTTTTAATGAAATCAAAAGACTCAATCCTCGTGTGAAAAATGTCCTTCAATTCAAACACTGTAAGGTGTTCCATTCGAGGAAGTGCTAAATGAAAGTGTCGTGGCTGTGCTGCAAGATTTCGTATCTCCAAATCCTCCTCATCAGAATCTGAGTCTTCGTCAGTCCAACTCTCTACGAGTTTTCCCTTAATCTTCAGTACTTTCAAAGATGGTCCCCACAATTTGACCAGTTCTTGAATATGACTTGACAGTAGCAATGTGGGATATAAACCACACGAGAGATCAATTGTCTTCATCTTAATTGCTTGACATGGCAGTTCGGATCGCAAGTGATATAGTGTTTGTGCATGGAGTCGATTTTTCCATACAATACTCTTGATATTGGACGCTATGTTCTTGAGACAGTGAGCCAAGAAGCACGAGTACTCTTTATCTTCCACATTAACTACAACTTCCACTTCTTTCGAAAGGGCCTGGAGTACAGATCCCATCGTGTAGTACTTCCAGAAACTTCTAAATTTTGTCTCAGTGCTTGACAAAAAGTGCTTCGTCATTGGAGTAAATTCGGTTGCCTCAAAATGCTTGAACTTCAGACGCTTGATAGTTCCTCTGCACATATCCGAAGGAGTGACTGACTCCGAAAAATCCGCATCTTGTATCCCCTTCCACCCCACAATTTCCAATTCCAACAAGTTCTTACAATACTTCAGCACAATATCAATCAGCATTCCAGCTCTCATTGCCGCAAATTCCGGAATACACCCATCTTTCTCCAAATAAAAAACAAGTCCTCGAACTCTAGGGCCCCATCTGCGAAACCATCGCCGCTGCTTCTCAAACCCAGATGGGTGATCCACGTACGGAATTCTGATAGTCCCATACGGAAATCCAAACGGAAATCTGTCACTGTAGTACACCTCATCATCCACCTCGCCATCAAACATCCATTCCTTATCCTTTGTATCCAACAAATTGCAGTGCATAAGCCGTTCCGTGTAAACCGGATCCCAAATAGTTTTATCCCTGAAGTGAGGTGCTGCAGCCTTGTGCCACGATTTCTTCACAAGTCGACACTGTTTCAGGGTTTCCAAATCACAAAACTGGAACACATAGCTGAGTACCTGTAAACAAACCACAATTTATCAATCGCCACAACATTCACTGAAGAAGATGAGTCACACCCATATGATATAGTTAACTTACATCCAAAATCAGTTCCGGATCCTTCTTCAATTCTTCTTCAGTCGACTCTTCAACATACGAGTAGTTCCCTTCAGCCGCAGCAGCCATCTCCCACTTAACTTTAATACACAACAGCAGAGCCCTTAATTAGATAATCCAACAATTAAGCTTTTAGTACACCTCCTTCTGCACTGCTGCTGGATGACAAGAAGAAAGAACAGAGAGGGACAGAAACAACTGAAACAACTCCTCTGTTGACAGGAGGAGATCGAGGAGAAGAAACAAAAACAAAGCAGCAGTGGGTCCCACGTGTGGAGCATCGAGTGGTTTCGTCACTCTGTCCGTGTTGGGCACTCTGCCTGATGAGTGGAGGCAAACCCCGCCAAATTCAAAATCTCAGTCTCTACCCAACGTGCATTCGAGAACATACACAAACCACAACATCAGAAGACGGTGTGGATTTTAATTTTGTATTAATATTTTCTCACCTGTTGACGGAGTGTAGTGGAACAGACTGTGGAGTGAAATTGTAATTAGTGTGTAGCGTATCATTTAATTGAAGCGAAATGCCTTTGGATGATGATGAAGAAGTGATAATTCCAGTGGAGCTGGAGATAGAAGACGAGGATGAAGAGGATGGAGCTGGAGGTGGAGATGAAGGGGATAATGAAGAAGACGATGATGGATCTCCGGAAAGTATCGTGTTAGAAGAAGACACGGAGGAGGAAGAAGATAAGATTGTGGAAATTCCGACACTTGTGGAAGATGAAGAAATTGCTAAGACTCATGAGACCTCTGCTGTGCTTAAGATTTGGGAAGAACGGTTACGAGCTGCTACAGAAGCAAGTGGTGGTGGAGGAGGAGGTGGAGGTAATGAAGGGGGTCCTCCGACGTATAATCCTGTGCCAATTCTGACAAGGTGAGTGGTTTGTGGAGTTACGGAATTAAAAGTAACTGGAGAGATATTAAAATGATTATTGTGGTTATTCAGGCTGGCAGAAATATTTGAGTTTGAAACAATTGAATACTTGAAGCTGGACCCTGATCCGTTTGATGAACGTCATCCATCGAAGACGCATCCCGACTGTCCTTTAGGACATTCGCTTAAAGTCTTATTCAAGAAAGAAACTTTTGTAAACAAACTGTCGTTGGAGTACATGAGAGAAATATGGGGCGAAGAACTAGATTTGCAGGTGAACACTGCTGCGTGCAGATTGTTCATCAGCATCTTACCTGGAGTGGAAAGTACAACAATATTTCAGGTATATTAGATTAAGCCACAATAATTTAATCGTACAAAATTATAAAATAGGTACCTGGAAGTCGAATATTTATTACTTGCTTTGTAATATGTAATAGGATTCTGATGGACTCATCCTACGGTTATTTACTTGGGCTGAAACTGCTCCGGAACCGTTGAAATCTTATTCACTTGGAATGCTAGGAGCAGCGATGGAAGTTCCTGAAATCGCAGGAAAGTTTAAGTGAGTATTCAGCAGATACTTTGTACTCCTTTCAGTCTGTGTCAATATGTATTTGTCGTTTCCTTTCAGGGAAAAGAATGTCCATCTGGTCCAGTTAATGATAAAAAGACTGCGAGAACTACAAAATGAATATTTTAGTACTCAAAATAAGTTAAATGCATCTGGTAGACCATTTGCACGATTTTCTGCCTCAAGTAGTCAGCTGAAATCTATACCAGAAGGCAAGGTCAAAGAAGAAGCCAAGACTCCAACGGCGGCAATTACCAGTTTGACCAACGGTAATGGTCATTTAGGTATCCCTGTAGAGTCACAGTCGGTTTCTGCTAAAGAAGAAATGAAGTCCGTCGATACTGCCGTAGATTCTGGGACTCCTGCTGCGCAGCCAGTTTCTGTTACACCTAAATCTACAAGAATGCTCCAACCTGTGACAAACGGGACTCCAACAACACCAAAGACACCAGCTGGAGTCACGCAGTCCGCCACTCCAACAAGATCAGCGAAAAGGTCAAGAACAGCAGGAACTCCTGGTCAGAGGCATTTTTTGGAGCCTACAGCCCAAAACCAACCTAAGAAGCGTAAAATTGAAGAGCCGGAACTTGATGATTGCAGCAGTACTAGCTCTAGCTGGGCTGAACTCGAACCTAATATCATCGGGCAGTGGCAAGTATTCCCTGTGAATCTTGTGACTCGTCAAATCTTCATTTTGAGATACCTCGCACCGCTAGGGGAGTACCAAGAGGTTAGTTGATTCTATGTTAACCTTTTTTATCGTTAGTTGGGCCCTTGACTGCTTACTAAACTCTAATTTAATATGATCCAAACAGATGCTGGGCTACGCTTTCGAACAAAATGCAATTCAGATCATCTTGAGATACTTGTCAAAGTCTCGCCAAACAAAAGACACTTCAAGATTAACTTTTGAAGCTGTGAAGTATTTGGGATCATTACTGTGTCATAAGAAGTTTGCATTAGAGTTTTTGGAAGCGGGAGGTTTGCAGGTAAGTGTTGTTTTATCCACATCCTCGATTCGTAAAGACGATTCTAGTAATCTTTCTGTTGTTAGAAACTGCTTCAAATTCCACGCCCAAGCCTTAGTGCAACCGGAGTTGCTCTGTGCTTGTATTACATAGCATACTGTGAAGATGCAATGGAGAAAATTTGTTTGATGCCCAAAACAGTACTCCAGAACTTGATCAATTATGCACTTTGGCTACTGGAATGTTCACATCACTTGGGGAGAACGCATGCTTGCATGTTCTTCGGGGTTATTTATCCGTTCAAAATACTGCTTGATATGTTTGATGCTCAAGATGGACTCCGAGCGATCCTGAACGTCATTACAACTCAGCCAGTTTATATTCAAATGAAAAGAAACACTGAAAGGATACACGGGAGTATTCCATCCTCATTGGATCAATCTGCTGTAAATCTAAATGAAGACGATGTTACGGAGATGGAGCTAGATCTGTCAGAAGATGCATTGAGCTTGAGCCGTCAGTCAATCAAGCAAGTCAGTTTTAACCTGAAGAGATATTTTGAGTGTCATTTAGGATTTACTGCGGATAAGTTGCGAAGAACTATAGGAAAGAATCATAGCCATCCTCATGCAGCTGGACCTATTATACCTTCGTATAAAGTAAGTCATCTTATCATACTGGAATGAGTTAATCGTAGATATACGTACAGGAACTCAACTTTATACTCAGTGTTCGTTTTGTGTAGGCTCTGAAGTCGTTCAGTGCTCTGGAGCTATCAAATATGCACTCAACTGTACTCAATCTCTTGCCAGAAAACGCTCAAAGATGGGCCCCTGTGGATAGATTTTTAAATCAAAGTGGTCTTGAAGTAATTATGCAAACTGTTGCGATGGCTTACGAGTGGAGTTGGTCTGGAAGAGGTGAAGCAGTTCGAAATATGCTTGATACTTTGAGCATTTGCTGCTTAGTTCCAAGGACTCAGGTTCTTCTCACAGAAAGATATAAACTAAACGGGTCAAATGAACACAGTGGTCTTAGCGTTGTCCTAAGTGCAGCTGAGGGTGAAATAGTCAACGAAGCTGAAGTCAAGAAAAGTGCACTTCAAGTAATCGGAAATTGCGTTTGTGGGCCTATCCATCACAAAAAGCCAAGTGAAACTCAGATCAAGATATGGGAGTGCGCGCGAGTCGATAACGGCATTTTGATCCTCACAAGACTACTACAAACCAAGTCGCCGATAACAGATGCTGACAGTATAAGAGCAATGGCTTGCTGGTGTTTAAGTGGTCTTGCAAGGTACAAACATGTGAGGCAGGTCCTTCAACAGCTGCCTTTAATACGCTCAGGCACCATCCAGAACTTGATGACAGAACCCATACTCCAAGACAAAAGACATGATCATGCAATGTTTCAGAAGTATGCGATGGAAATTATCAAACTCGTCCATGGAAAGGAAGACAACTTTACTTTAGATTTAGGGGATTTAATTCGCAAGTCGGATATAATCTCCCAAAGTAAAATAGACTACTATGAAACGGAACTAACAGAACTGATTCATGACCATTTGGTTAAAGCTGGACTGAGTCAGACAGCAGCTATTTTGCAAATGGAAGCTAAATCCAGACAAAACTATAATATTAGCAATGCAGCAACAAAGTCTCCAATTAGTCTGGACAAGATAGTTCGTCAGTACCTGTTAAATCAACATGCTTTGTGTAAAACACCGATGGTTACCTGTCCAACGTTTGACCTGCTAAAACCACATAAATGTCCAAGTAAATCGGACAGACTTAGAACAACTGATTTTAGAACTCCAACAGCAAACTTTGCTAGTAGATTTTTTAAAAGGCAGATGGGTGGATATATGAAAGGCCACGAAGACAGAAAGTTAATTTACTCACGCTACAAACCTGTCAGAGTGCTTCGAAGTACGGAAGTTTCGCACGAAGAGGACATGTGTTTTACTTCTTGTGCATACTCTCCTGATCATCAATGGATAGCAGTTGGAACTAGCCACGGCGATGTCAAATTATTCAATATGTCGACGTACCAAGAAGAAGGAAACTATACTTGCCACGACTCTGAAATTTACCATCTTGAATATAATGACAAAAGTTCATTGTTATTGACATCCAACATCTGGAGAAGGCCGTTTAGTGCCCTGTGGAGAATGGAAGGTCTTTTCGAAAAAGTTATGGAGTTCGAAAGAGATGAATACGTTGAATTTTCTAAGTTGTGCCACGTAAGTTAACTTCCAAATCTAAATATCTAAAGTTTAAATCTGTTTTATAATCCTTAACTTATCTTTATTCTTTTAGGATAAAGTAGTTTGCACCAACAATGGAACCACCACCATATACGATGTGGAAACGAAGCAGAAATTGATGACTTTAAGACCGAGAATATCTAATCAGTATCTCAAGAATCGAGCAACGTTTGATCCCAACGATGAGCTTATATTGTCTGATGGAGTGCTTTGGGATTTTAAATCAGGAAAAGAAGTTCACAAGTTTGACAAGTTAAACGAAAACCTAAATGGAGTTTTTAATCCTCGAACTGGGCTAGAGATCATATCAAATACCGAGATTTGGGATGTTAGAACTTTTCATTTGTTAAAAACTGTTCGCCAACTGGATCAGTGTCTGTTAAAATTCACAAACGATGGAAGTGTAATATATGGCGTGCGCATCGAAAGAGAGGAACATCCAAGTGGTGACGGGACCATCTCATTCAGATATTCGGATACAAGCTTTGTGGTTATCGATAATTTGGATGATTATTCAAGCATCGCTACTATTGAACTGAAAAGGTAAAATTACTATTAAAAATAGTTGATTTTTTCATTCAATTAATGTTAGATGGTATATACTGTATACTAATTTCTCTTATTTTAAGGCACATCATATCTCTTGCCCCATCTCCATCCGACCTACAGCTTGCTTTAGTTGAAAATCATTCATCCGCTATGGATGATAACATGGCCAGTCCTGACTCTTGTGTGAGATTTTATGAAATCGGAAGAACTCGAGCTGAGGAACTTAGCAATGCTGACGGAATTGAGGTATGAAAGCATTGAATCGCTTGTGATTAAGCATATATTATAATGTTAATAATTAAACTTACATGATGTATCTTATAGGACGACGAAGAAGGCGTACAGTCCAATGATGATGATGAGGTAGACGACGACGACGATGAAGACGATGATGATGATGGTCTTGGTACGTTATAACTGATATTGCTTGTATGAAACATATTTCGTAATCTCAATATTTTCAACTCAAGTGTTAACTGTATTATGTAGATGAAGAGGATTCAGATGAAGACAATGATGAAGAAATAGATGCAGATAACGACTTAGACCGCTTGTTAGACGGACTTCTTGGTCCCAATCAATTATTGTACAACAATGATGAAGACGACAACGGAGACAGCTCTTCTAGCTGGGAAGTAGAGGAAGAAGATGATGACGACGATTCGTCAGATGAATCAAACGATACAGACTAGAGCAGAGTTTAGGCGCAGCAGTATATTTATGGTAACTTACTTCATCTTCCCAATCCTTTTGGTTTTAGTAGAAAATGAAAGTTGATCCTTACCTGTCTTATGTCCATAATAAGTGACTATTCTATTCAATACCTGAAAGTTGTGTAGCGTTGAACGTTATACATGACTACCTCATGTGGTTATGAAAATGGAATCTAAGAAGTTACTACAAATCTTAAATTACTCTAAGATAATGTGTTGATTCAGTGAAAGATGTAACTCAGTCTTACATAAATTGAGTGTGTGTGATGTTATGTATTTTTACCAATATGCTACTAAATAAATGTATTCTTGTAGAAGTGAACCATGCACAAAATTTCAAATGCATCATTTATTTTGATCACGTCGATATATATCTTTATCTTATCAAAATGATTGCACCTTCTGATAAAGTAGGAATTCCAACGAGTGCATGGATTATAGATTATCATTTTTATTGGGATTATTGTGTCAGTCATCAGTCAACACAACGAATGGATGTTAACATGCAGTGTAACCAGAATATCACGTCGCATGACCATGTTAGAATAACTGCAACCGCTGCCATAACTTGTCTACCGGTTTTGGTCACAAACCTCTTTCGTGATTTTGTTCTTACTGACTATTTAAAGTCACCTTACAATGCGATTTACAATTTACTTCACGTTGGTCATTGGACTTGTTAACATGAGTAAGGCTCAAGTGTACGACGTTATTTTTAAGAACGCTAGAATTGTAGATGGAACAGGAAGTCCGTGGTATCGGGGTGATGTAGCTATTTTAGGAAATCGCATTATTCAAGTAGGAAGTGTCAGCGAAAACGCCACCGCGTCAGAAATCATTCCAGCGGATAACAACTACCTTGCTCCAGGATTTATTGACTCGCACACTCATGATGACGTCGCTGTGCTAGGGAATCCAACTCATGAGTTCAAAGTATTCCAAGGAGTCACCACTATAATCACTGGAAACTGCGGATTCTCTAATTACCCCGAAGGACATCTCCAAGTGGTTCAAGATCACCTCAGCTCCCTGCTTGGAACAATAGAGGCAGACAAGTTCTTTGGCAATTTCACTTCATATCAAGCAACCCTGACATCCAACAAGCTGGGTGTGAATGT
This sequence comes from Isotomurus graminis, assembly GCA_034696565.1. Taxonomy (NCBI): domain Eukaryota; kingdom Metazoa; phylum Arthropoda; class Collembola; order Entomobryomorpha; family Isotomidae; genus Isotomurus; species Isotomurus graminis. Next base: position 10,956 of record JAQGAB010001595.1, read on the forward strand.
CGGGTCTCTAGTTGGACACGGGCCACTTCGTTTAGCAACTGTTGGATATGACAATAGAGAAGCCACTGACGATGAAATCCAAGCAATGAGTACTCTTCTGGATTCTCAGTTGTCTCAAGGGGCTCTTGGACTTTCCCTGGGACTAGTCTATCCCCCAAGTTCTTACGCAGGCATTAAAGAACTCACTACACTAGCATCGGTTGTGCAAAAGTACAATCGTGTCGTCTCAGCTCACGTGAGAAGTTATGAAGGTGGTCTGATTTCCAGCGTTGAAGAGTTCCTAAGCGTCTTGCGATCCTCAGGGGCCAAAGGACTTCTAAGTCATTTACAAGCGGCAGGAACTCGTTACTGGAATACGAGCATTCCACAAGCCTTAAAACTCCTAGAAGACGCTAGGAACGAAGGAATCGATGTTGCAGTGGACATGTACCCTTACTTAGCAGGATCAAGTACCATTCTGCAGCTTCTCCCTCCTTCAGCAATGTCGGGTGGATTTGAGGAACTCATGAACAACATTGAGAACAATTCAACATTCCTTTTACAGCTGAGAAACATGACAGAGTCTGGAAGTGAGCCTGGCTGGGAGTCGAAAGTCTCGCTAATCGGATATGAAAACATTGTCATTGGTTCTGTCGAAGCCCCTGAGTTAAAACCGTACGAAGGGTTGACAGTAGTCGAAGGAGCATCTCAGATGTCTCTTCAGGAGTTTGACTTTCTCCTCCATGTCCTCAAGACAGATGAAGGAAAGACAAACGTAATTATGTTCCAACAGGGACAAGACGACAATTACTTGGTATTCCAGTCAAGACTTCAAATGATCGGAAGTGATAGCATTCCTCGCTCTTCTGGAGGTAAACCGCATCCACGAGGGTATGGTTCTTTTCCTCGCGTTATCGGACGATATGCCAAGCAAGACGGAATCATGAGTATTGAAGAAGCTATAAGAAAATGTACTTCATTGACTGCAAATCGCTTTGGAATCCACGACAGAGGATTAATTGTCGAAGGAATGGTTGCTGATTTGGTCCTTTTCTCCGATGCCATTCTGGATGAAGCTACTTATGAAGACCCAACAATGAGTCCTTCAGGTATTAAAGGCGTTTGGGTGAACGGAGTGAGAGTAATTGGAAGCGATGGAGATTTAATCAGTAGGGACATTCTGCCAGGTGAAGTTATCATTGCGGGATCGCAGAAACTTAGGAAATTCACTGATTAACTTGGCCTCCAAAGACTCTGCTGATTTTTAAACTGTGAAAAATCGTCTGATTTAATTTGTATCAGGTTATGGGGACAGTAAAAGGTTTCGTTTGAATCATTAAATGTAGTAAATTAAATTAAATTCAATAATTTAGATGAAATAAAACTATGAAGAAATTACTTAATTTGATTTAATGTCATAGGCTGCCTTGAACTGAATCCATTCTTTTCTGGTTTTCATCGATTTTGGTCCCCAATCTCTTGTTGGGCGAAAAGACTCCTTGACTTTCTGCAAGGCATTGTTGATTCTCATTTAAAATTGTTTCTTGACCTTCGCAAATGTAAAACTTTATTATAATATTAAAAGTTTAGGAATGCTAACCTCCCAAAAGGTTGGAGCTTTTCTGGTCAAAATCCCATGCACGGCCCATAAAGGAATTAAGCAAAGAGCAAATGCAGCCAGAATCCACCCAGCCACTATATCGTTACACCAGAAACTTAAATCGTTCCCTGGTTTCATCCAATATTATAGTTTCAACAAACCTATTGCAGAAATAGGATATCCCACTCCATTATGCTTAAGTTCAGAAGCAGTGATAAAAGAGTAGATCAAGATAACTGTAAGTCCTACGGGGATAAAGAATCCCCAGCAAAACTTCCAATAAAATCCCAACTTGATTCCTAACATGAATTCAATATCCCGACAAACATTTGTCAATCCATACACCCAAGCAATTGCTCCTACTTCAATAATTGCCATCACATAAATCACAAAGTTTGCTCCAAAATTATCCACCAGGTTCAACATGAATAATCCTCCCTAAAACATTGTAAAATCATCAGTAGACATTTTTTAGACCAGGAAGAATAAGTTTCAAGATTATACGATTATAGTGCGTGTATACCGGAGTAATGTAAATGAGACCAGAGAGGAACCCGATTATGCAAATAATAAGGGTCACTTGCCACCGGATGAATCGAGGAAACTGATCGCACACTATAGTTATAATCCCTCCAGTTAAAGAAGTTGCAGAGCCAACTCCCAATGTGAAGAGCATAAGGAAGAAAAGGACTGCAAAAAGCTGAAAAACCACACAAATCATCTTTCATCTTGCAGGCTTACATTATACTTCTGCATCAGAAGAAATTTACCTGTGGAACCCAGTCAAACTTCGAAATGGCATCAGGATAGCTTACGAATGCAAGTCCAGGTCCATCTTTAGCGACCACAGATATATCCACCTTCAATTCCAAAGCAAGACTTCCAAGAATAGCGAAGATTGTAAAGCCTGCCAAAAGGCTGGTGAAAGTATCCATCAGACTTATGATTAACGCGTCTCTGTGTAAAATTAGAGCTTTAGACTTTCTTCAGAAACATCTACAATCTCAGGGTTTTAAATTATTACATACTTATATACATTTCTGGTGAAGGGGTTATACGATGAGAACATAATAATTGGACCAAATGCAGTGGAAAGGGAAAAGAAACATTGCCCCACTGCAGCGAACCATACCTAATTCAGTTGACATTCATCACTGCTTAGTCCTATAATGCATAATTATGACTCAACTGTTGTATTATCACTAACATTTGGGTCGTATACTTTGTCCCATTTAGGACTGATGAAGTACAAAATCCCATCCCAAGCTCCTGGAAGAGTTACTCCACGGACAAGTAGAATTAACAGGACAACGTATGGAAATATGGCTGTAAAGTACGCTACTTTCCCGGAACTCTTTACACCTTTTACCAACGATAAGAATACGGTTATCCACGAGAAGAGAAGGCACAAAGTTAACCTCCATTCAGGTAACCCGATTCCATCGTCAATGTCCTTCAGCTGGGGAAACACTTCATTGCTAAATCACATTCAATCGCACAAACTACATGAATACATTTGTAAGTAGACAATCTTGCGACTATAAACAATTAAGTAATTACTCGAAGTATAGTTCAGAGACGCTCTTGCTCTTTTCAGCGGTCATGTTAGTCAGATCCGATAAAATAGAAACATTGGAGAACATACTGGAATTATTTGACCCGGTACATGTTGTACTACTGCTCTCGGCCCAATCGGGGTCACAAACAGACCAAGGAAGGACACTTTGAAACGATGCGAAGAAGTAGAACACAGTCAAACTCATTAAGGCACAATAATAGCTCACGACACAAGCTGTGCCTACCATTGACCCATAGCCAACTCCTGTATCAAATTCAAACACATTTCATGAGAAATCAAGCGACAGTTACATATCTGTAAGTAAGAAACCTCCTACCTTTGAAGAACGGAGCGAGTGACCAAACTTTAACTTGACCATACGAAGAAAATTGCCCTAGAGCCATTTCCAAGAAGTAGATGGGTTTGCCAATGAATATTAATACAATCAGGTATGGAATGAGGAACGCTCCACCTCCGTTATTGTAAGCAACGAATGGAAACCTATTAGGATAGAAGGAAACAGTAAAATCTGACCATTTACTTTGTGCCATTGAATATCAAACCGTTCCTTAATTAATTACCTCCAAACATTTCCTAAACCTACACTCATTGATATGCAAGAGAGAAGAAATTCAATAGGATTTCCCCAAGTGTCTCGATCAACAGTGTCGTCCAGGTCGTCTCCACGTTCCTTAATTGGGTTTTAATGGTCACGGTTTAAATATGCATCAGTTTCATACGCTTGTAACAAGTTTATGCTTACGTCTGCTGGTAGGACAAAGTCCGAGATTGTCGCCACAGACCTATCACCTTCATCTTTACTATACACAGGCGGAGGTATTCCTTGAATGACAGACTTTCCATTTAAGTCTTCAGGAGACGCAACAAAGGCTTTGTTGGTATGACCATTGGTATTTGTGGGCACCTGAAAGCAGTCAAATTAACAGGTAACCTAAAAGACTCCATAATGATTCATCATGGATCATGATTCACAATATTCTCCTTTATTTAATTAGATTCATACACCGGAATCATCGTCTATACGTGAAAAACGCAAGCGTGAATTTTGATTTGTTATGCATGCAAAGTGATTCACTCCTAACTCCTAAATGTCCTTTGATCTTATTGTATTCAAATCATCGGCAGCATTTACTTTGTTCGTGTCAATACAAGCATCTCATTTCTGTCGAATGTGTCAGGTATCGGTTTCATCATTACATCTTTGTAATTCAATGATTCACTGGACGTATATTCGACTATATTGGACTATCGATGTGGACTGCTCATGAGCAAACTAAAACTGTATGATGTACAAGAACTGGATGCCAAATGCAAAATGGATTTTTTTGATCGCCTAGTTTTTTAACCTGAATTTCTGATTTGTTTTCTGAAACTTTCAAATTAATTTTCACAAACATTCGAATCGCCCTATCC
>JAQGAB010001596.1:0-15525 GCA_034696565.1 Isotomurus graminis
TAATTAACGAAATACTGAACACAAAGTGGAGTCTCACAGCATTGGGATTCTTCGAGTGTTACAGAGGCATAACGACTTCGGTAGTCATAAACATTTTTACAACTTTCTGCAAACCAATGGTAGGGTTTTTAATATTTTTCTTGCACCCGTAGGTCATTTCCACGAGTATGACATACTTTGTGATCATCTTCCAGCTTCGATCAACAGAGAAGCATTGAACATTTTAATGAATGAAGAAGATCTTCTAAGATTAACTTCCGTTCTCATGCCCGGATTCTTCAGAAGTATTTTCCATGTGTCATTCATTGCTTGTTTCCTTACTATAAGATACACATACTGTGAACGCAGCATCTCTCACACACGAATACATTCAACATCCCATCATCTCACACTTGTATGAAGCTCTATCCTCCACTGCTTATATATTCCCCGATTCCATCCCCAACCAACACGCATTATTGCATTAAGGTCTCATATGCAGCTTACTAAGCAATTGCACCCCCAAAAAGTGATTCAGAGAGGGTTACTTTCCTTCGTATCCTCACTCACGTTCTCATCGCATCTCTACCATTTCCATGTTTTACTTCTCATGAAATATACTTGCGTTATATATCCTCACTCACTTATATATAAAAGTTCCTTGTGAACCGAGGATGTTGATGTTTTGTGCAGAGTAACTGCAACAGGGAACCCTTTCACACCTCTTCGGTCGGACATCTGGTCTTCCTTCCCGAACGGAAAGTCCTCGCAGTCGCAGATGTGCTGTGTTACACTCCAGATCTTAGCTTATCACCGTATTAACACGGGCTAGGAATAAAAATACACTAAAGTTTGGTTGATTGTTTAACAGTGAGCTTGTTTTAAGTATAAGTTGGTCAGAAAAAATATATTCAAGTGTGGAAAGGTAAGCCTGAACTTTAAATTATTAAGTTAAATAGGATTACTTCGTTAAGCATTTAAAGAGAAAAACATGGTTGTAATTATCTTGGCATCCTAATAAAGGTACACGAGATGATTTAATAACATGAGCGTGCAATATATTTAAGGGGATCTCATCGTAAATGTCATTTTTCATGAATTTTGCACAATCCCTGGGATTGTGATAGGAGCAATAAAAGTGCATTAGAATAGCCAAATAAGGATTCTCCTAGGGTGGCTTGTACTCATTACTTTTAATCAAAATTAAAAACCCACACGGATAGTTATCTGTAAAAGGCTGTTATAAGAGTTTTAGGTAGTTGAGTGTGTTTTGTAGAGGAGTTCTTGTGGAGTCAGAATAATCAATACAAGTAAATGCAGTATGCATTGTACCCGGGTTGGTTGGCCTGTAATAATTCCCGGAGATACCCGAACTGGTACTGAGCATGCTTATAGCAGATCTGAAAGTTTAGTAAACAGTGACACCGAATGACTAGAATAATAACAGACCAACCCGTTAGCAAGCATTTAATAAATAAAGTCTTAAGATTTTAAATGAATTTTCAGCTACCAACATAATCAAGTTCCTGGGACATTCATTGAGGAGTCTTCACCATAAGTGGCATTATTACTGTATGACTTAACTGGAAGTGAGTGAAGGTTCACGTTGAAGAAAATGTAGGAAAAGTATCAGGAAGCGTTATTCACTTGTGAATATCACAAGTAACTCTGCTTGACACTGCAAACAACAGCTTTGGCCACTTCAAAGAATTTGTAATTCAAAAGAAACAAGAACCGATTTGAATACACAAGGTAATTGAACTTTCCTTTTTAGAATTTAATATTTAAATTAGACGAGTCGTGCATAAATTACTTGTGGGTCATGCTTTCAATCACACAACAAGAACGGGGATAGCTAACATCAGTCACAATTACAGTGGTATGTGTTATGATGATGTTTAATTAATATATTATATATATATATATGAGTCACCTTACTTTAAGGCTTCGGCGTTTGTATTTGGAAATGTACCGTAACTAAATTCTACCATTTGGATAGATAAGACGCGCAGGGTTGTCTGCTTGGCAAACTTTAAGATATATAATTGATTCGTTTTTAAATGACATAATCTCTGAAGCAGCTCCTTGGTTGAATTGAGGTACTTTCAAATCTGCTGAAATCAATAGTTGAATTAGCTTTGTGCTTCTATAAAATTCAATTCTAATGAAACTATGAGTAATGGAGAGATGGATGTCTTTGTATGAAATACCCATGAATCATCTCATCACAAGGGACTTTTTATTCTTTCGGATGGACAAAAAGTGAGGAATTTAAGAAATTCTTCTTGTGAGAGGATGAATCTCCAAATCCCTTTGATTGTTAGTAGGATTATGCACTTGCATATTGCGCTAACACCTCGTAGCATTGGCTTATTGGAAGATCACTCGTAGAATTTCTTAACACATAATAGGAAACTTAATATATTGAAGAGGTAAAAAGCTGCGGTGGTAGCAAAGGCAACTCTGGTAGTGGTCAGACGTTAAGGGTATCGTCGTATCGCTTTACATTATGTTGTCATATCGCTTTAACAATCCCATTGTTCTGCTCAGTCCTTTAGTTAGAGGTAGCCGACACCGACACTATTGTTGGAAGTACAAATCTTACAAAATATTGTTGTCATCTGTGCTGTACTGCGAGGCTCCTTGATCTCATGTTACCAAATTCGAGTCTGATGATGTTATAGGGTGAGAGAACTATTAAATCCTCGTGTAGACCTTTTTCTAACACAAAGTCTTTGTAAGGAGTACAAGACTTCCATTGAGACATTCAAATGGGGAACAAGTAGTTCTCGGTGTACGAAAGAATTGACCACCTCATGAGTATCTTGTGGCGAAGTTTAGGCCGACTTTGGTCTCGCTCTGTACTGGAATACATAAAAGCGGTTCCGGTCCGGAGCATTTTTGGCAATGTAATAATGAGAGAATTGCCTCTTGTTCCAAATACAAAAGAAGAGCCGGAGGAACTACAAGGATAATGTGGAAAGGAAGAAAAGGTCGATCATTAATTTTGAATGAGAAGCATGTGGCCAAAATTTTGTCCATGTCTTGCGGCTGAGGATTCTTTCGCTTCAGCACGGATGCTACCAAATCTGAAACTTTGGGTCGTGTTCAGAGGTTGTCATTCATTCACGGTCCAAAAGAAGTGAGGACAGGGCAGCCATTCTAATTGTTCGTATTGTGGTCAACTTAAATTATTTATTGCTGGCGGACTTGCCACCTTCGCAACTGGTTGGAAGGAGAGAAGTGTATAAGGAGATCTGGGGTCTTTCATTCTATCTGCTTCTTCTTGTGTATCATGTCATGTTCTTCCTTTCTAAGATGTAAGGGTCGTTCCTGTTCACTCAAGCCAAATAATGCGAAGTTCCTTTATGAGAAATAATAGCAGGGTACACATGTTATGTGGTTGTTTCTGTTGTTGCGGCCGTCTTCGATAACTTCATTTGGAAATCTTGCTGCAATCGAGAAGATGATGAATACAAAATTGGGAAGACGATCAAAGGTTTAGTTGGAGATAAGGTTGGTTGAAAGACTTGGGTTTCTTTTTATTTAGGAGAAAAGTTTCGGTGTACAACTGGTCCTTCGGTTATTAGGTACCCACATCATCCCACATGGTACAGGAAAATCTGCTGTGGCATGTGGCAAAGGAAAAAATCCATTAGACGAAAGGAGACCTAAATGTTAACCGCAGCGAGTTTCTGGTCCTTATAGTTTGTACAAAAAATGAAGTATACTTCTTGCCTAAGAATAGAAAAATACTGCTTTTGTCAGATTTATTCCTTAAGGAGATCTCATTGCATTCCAATTTTAAACGGTTTGAAGGGAGACATGTGCCAAGCGAAACATTAGATTAGAAGCTGCCAGTTCTTCGTAGCTAGGATGAAGTGTACTCTTGCAGATAGGATTCTCTGGTGAGGGATGAATGTCACACAGGGAAGTGGGAAATTAATGGTTTACACCCTAGCAAAGTTCATTTAAAACCAACTGAAAAGTCTCAATTTTCAATGAGAACAAACTCTTTGTTGAGAGAGACCCTACTGAATCATCAGTTTCTGGGTATTCATTGTGGTGAATGGCTCTTACAATCTGATCGGATCATTCTAATTGATCGAGACCCAGATGTGTCACGGTCTCTAGTCTGAAAAGATAAAAGGAACAGATCGATTAAATACCTAAGAGAGTTTCTTAAGTCTCATTCATCGATTTATAGCACACACATTCTACGGTACTGGACAAATATTTTCTGGGCACAACTTTGTGTTTGTCTTTTATCGTAATGAGTACTTTGTAAACTAGAAGAGTAGAAACTGTTAGGCAATCATGTCACAGACTAAAGGCCCCCGCTGTCTCCGTTCAATACTCTTACGTGACATGATTGCTTTCTACCATCCAATTCCAATCGACAGAGCAAAAAAGAGCCGTAGAATCTTTGGGAGAGCTGTCTAAAGATTTCAATCGAACCGTATGTTTTCCTGGGGAAAAAATTAAGACTAACACAATCCTATCTGGCATTTCAAGCTTCCTCGCTTAATTTGGAAAGTTAGGTAGAGAGTTCAGGGATAGGATTGGTTTGTGTTCGTGTGTTGAACCAGCTAGATATGGAATGTTGGAAGGAATGGCCATGTGGGCTTAAAGTTTATGTCTTGTCGTCATTCTCCATAACTTCATTTATATCGTCCAGAGAAGAGATTTCTTGCATCCCAACGAAGCTCTTGTCTACTTGTTCATCTGATACGATTGTATTGTGTCTTGTTCTCTCAGCAGAGGTGGATTTAGGGATTATGTGAATGTTGTTACCTCCAGGAGTTCGCCCAATAGAACTTTGATTTATTGGCCTTTCATTCACCTTTTAATCTGACGGAACTATCTCCTTCCCTCCCGAACTCATGAGGGACTTGGTTTTAGAATTAACTGAAAAATTACGCAAGGGTATTTTCCTACATGGGGACTTTTTGTAAAGCCACAAAATTCATACGTCTACTCTGTCGAGGACATAGTTTTTGAAGCCTCTCATGATTTAAACGCATAAACTAATGTGTAGCAAATATTTAAAGTACTTCATTGTGTTTGAAACTAGTAATTCTGTGTTGACGTTACTCAATTGAAGCGAACCATGTTGGGTAATGAAAAAATCGATGATAGTTATTATTATCTTTATTGTACGTTCAGCGTTCAATTTCAGTGAAGGTAACGAGGTGTACAATGTATCCCATCAAACTCGAGGTTCAGAAGGTGATTACGCTGTCGCCTCGAAGTACTCACTTCCAATTTTTCATTCCCATAATGAACTATCTACTCAAATGATTGCCTTATATTCTGTAATATGCTTTGTGTATTGTTTATTGAACCAGATGCACACGAAACCATGCGATGGTGTAACAAAAGTTGAAAGTGGTGGACTAAAAAGTCGGGTTGCCTGTAGAAGTACTTAATTTTCATGAGGTATGGCCTTCTGTCAACCCTTCTATTGCGATGGGATAAGGTAAAGCTCATTTGTTATATAAGGGTTTATTATTCTTAGCATGAAGGTAGATGTGGGATGTGTTAAGGGATGCCGACTTTACGCACCTCGTTTTTAAGTGGAAGGATCGGGTCTTCATGTGGTACTTAAAAAATATTACGGAGAGATCATACTTGGAGATATTTTCAAATTATTTTATGGTCTCGATTCAGTGAAGAATGCGAGTTGTGAAATAATCCAGAGTTGAGGGTGAGATATTTTAGAGAATGAAAAGAACACGATCGGACTGTGGGTACTGCTTATTAAAGTCGTCTGTAAAGTTACGGTAAAGAGTGCAGATCAATTCCATGTTGCCCGAAGGAATCTCAGTGATGAGATTGAATTGAGATGGTTTAGAATTTAAAGGATTCAGTTCATTGGATGAAAAAACCCTTCACGCATCTTTATCCTTGGCTTCTTGTATTCGCTGACAACTGAATTAAGCAGGCATCTTGGTCGGCTTTGAAGAAGAGAGTTTAATTGAGGGGACTTGAATTGATCTTTAATAATCCACGCTGAGACTTGAAGAATTCTGATGAGACTGATTGAGCTTCTGGATATTTGAGTTATTATTACATTCCTGTGATAAGCGGATGTCAGAAGGATAAGTGTGGAGGAAAGTAGTAAAGTGTGAGAAAAGATGACTAATTAGGTGTTGGGTCTTTCTTTGCTGAGAAATGATTGCGCTTGAGACTCGTAGTAATTTACCAGACGTCTCAAACAGTAAGTGGTGTGTTTTGTTCCTTCAGCTCGGGAAAATTAATTGATTGCTGGGTGAGTTAGTTTTAAATTCTCAAGTGTTGCTCATCTTCCCACTGATTAGTTTTAGGTATAATAAGGTTTCTCTTGGGGGCTTCAAGTATCCCTGTGAAGACACAAACCCTCTAAGCAACAATCACCTTCCATTCAACTCCTCTGCTCTGTTCTTGTCAGCCAAATAACGACTTAATTCTAATAATTCTATACTTCCGGCTCCTGTCATGTCATCCTTTTTCCAGCCTCATGATGAGTATCCTCTCTCCAGTTGGATGAAGATGTATCATTATAATTTCGTTAAGCCTCCAGGGTTTTTTCACTGGAGCGTATAGTTCCACCAAGGGTATTGTTGTATCATAATCTCCTGCATCATTATTGGTATTTAGTATTTAGTTTGGAGAGTTGTGAGCTTTCATCTACCCTAGAGGCATTAGAAGCCCAGGTGGGTTATAATAATGAGAGAAAACTTGGGTCTCCATATGAGGATATGGAATGTGAAGATGTTGTGGTGTAAACGAATTATTTGGACAAGGAGAACCTGTCAAAGCTATGCCTATTTATTGACAGACCTGTCCATTTCTAAGTAAATCTTGACGAACGATCTGACCCAACAAAGGCATCTTTCTCAACCACTTCAGCGTGAATTTTAGCTATGTAAATGAATATAATGTTTGTACGGAGTTATCGAGACATGGAATCTTTGTGCATGAAGTTGTGTGAATGGAAAAATGGGAATTCTAAATGTGTACGTCTTCAACTTGGGAAAGGTACTTCGTCATCATACTCACGTACACCTTAAGGTTATGGTTTTGATTTAACGAGTTGCCAGCCATATCTCTACAGAGAAATATATGCCTCGAGATGATTTTGATCAGAGAAACATTTGCGTGGGAGTTGAGATTATGTGTGTAACATTGTTTTAGTTCACGCAAAGGAAAGCACACTCACCAGTGAGGAGGAAGAAAACTATAATGACCAGTAATTTAGTGGTTGTTTCGTTAAATGGGCTGACTAAGCTGAGAATCCTTTAGATTTCAACACCTACTGAGAGATAAGAAATGAGTCATGGAATTATATCATAAGAGAAGGAAAAATTAGCGAAATTGCATGAAAGCCAAGAGGATTGTCTCGCAGCTTTTTATAAAATTGGACTCAGTCTTGTAATTTTTAAGCCAGGATGAAAAACTCCAGGAAAATAAATGAAGCTGTCCATTCGCTGTCAAAATGCAGTGTCACTTAAATCGTTAGGCTGGGAGAGGAGTCAGTTTGTCAAAGTCAGAGTTTCCTTGAGGAGAAACATCTTCAAGAAAAGTTCATCTTTGTTGTGTCCACCAATCGTACTTTTGTACTTCACACGTCCAACAAACTGACGGGATGCTTTTGGTGTTGCAGACTAGTCCAGTTGTAGAACTCACAACTTCATTTGATTCGTGACTTCTTCTGTTGTTCACTTTGTCTTGTCTCAGATCTCAAAGTGAACTTGCACTTGTTCCTTCCTCGTATTAGGTGATTACCTCCCAAGTCACAGAAACAAATGAGGTTTGGAGGATGAGAATAAGAATATAAATTGGTTGCTCAACTCCAACCTAATCTTATAAATTAAAGTGTTCATGTATTTTATAAATTGATGGCTAGCGTTTCTTCTCAATTTATTTTTACGATGTTTCTTTCTCCTTGTTGTTTTTTTCCAACGGGGTTTGATCGGGTGATTGAGATTAGAATAATTTAGACGAGGGTTATCCACACACCCCACAAGAATGAGGAGTGAGATTTAAGGAATTCTTAGAGTTGTACCACCAGCGAATTATCTGATAAGGAAGGTCTTAGCGGTGAATCATTAATTATAAGGGAAGATTGAATCCATTCCATTTCAGAAGACTTTCTGCGTTAGAAAAATCTTATGACGTATTTATGACCGTTTGTTTGCTTAAGGTTTTATGTTTGGCAATTTTTTCAAAGAGGTTTTGAAAACTCAATTTAGGATTGACATGGTATACCAATAATTAAACATCCTGCCTACGACCTTGTTTCGTTGGCAAGCATATATTGAAAAGGTTTGCAGATTTAACAACGCAGCAGATGTGTCTTTGGGTTAAGCTTATTTGGTAAATAAAAAGAAGTCTCCTTGAAGTGGTGCTATAAACACGGTGGAAGTTAAACATCACTTAAGGCGAAAGGGAACAGAGGACGAGAGCAAATAAAAAAGGTTCACTGTGAATTTACTTTGCTGAATAACGTGAACCTTTTGTATTCGTTGCCTGCTAATGACACATCATTGTGGTTGAGATTCATGTTGAAAATGCAGGAACCATTCGTCAAAGAAGAAATAAATAGTCTCTCTCTTCGTTAATAATGAAGATGAGCGAAGAGAAGAGTTCATGAGCCGAAGAAAATGTTTATTGTTACAAATGGTAGAAGAGTAATTGTTCGACCTTGCTCTCTCCAGGGGCCTAGCAATAATAGTAATGACTTTGGGTGATTGTTATTGATGTAGTTTTGCTACTTCCACTCCTACTGGAATAAGAATCAAGTTAACTCCAAGTTTAGTACATGAAAAGGGCTTGGAACTAAGTGCGTGTGTGTGTTGTTCTTCCTTAAGTGATCATCTTCGCATTGTCGTCTCAAGTAGCCACTTCTCTTAAAAGTTTTCCCTTTTGGTCATATTTTTGTCAAAGTGAAGTATTTATTAGAAAAATGTGTGTGTTAAACATCTTGAGAAGTTCGACGTGCATGTAGAAATGTGAGTGGCTTGGGTACTTGCCTTTCCTATGATAATAATAATACTTAAACAGACATTTATTTCGCTGATGATTGGCATTTTGCGTGCTCACTCACAACTTGAATCTCTCGCACACAACTTTTAAGACAAAAAGACAATGAGTTTTTTGTTGATAAGTTGCATAGCTTATGAAGAAACATATCATGTAGCTTTCCACTTTAAGACGAAGCCAACGACTGGAGTTTTAAACGTGTAAAAACTTTTCCTTCGCTTTCCACCTCGCCCATTCACATTAACAAAACATAAAAAGGAGATTGTGAATTGTATCTGAAGTCAAGTAAATCACGGCAGCTAAAGGAAAGCTCACATTTGTTTAAACAAAAGAGTTGTCCATTCGTATTGTTTGTTAAGTGTGTAGGAAGTAGGAGACTTTTATTACGTATTTTATTTAGATTTAGAAGACAGTGAATATCTTGTGTGAATCATGTTGGAGGAATGACTCAAATTATAAAACCACGGGGTGGCATTACATAAACAAACAAGGCACACGGAGAGATCCAACAGGTTTCACTTTTAGAGAAACTCGCACACTAACTAATATGAGGGACATTGAATCAAGGGTTGTTCCGGAGTCCGATTGTGAGACAAATTCTCGTTTGGTCAATTGGACATTTTCGTGGCATGTCATATAGATCAGAATCTCCCAGTACAAACGAGTTCATCAAGTAACACGCAGAGCAGAATTTTTCACAATTCTTTATTCAGTTGCATTGGCAAACCACTTGGAGAATTCCTCCGTAGTAGTTAGCTTGTGGTTCATGTAACTTGTGAGAGTAAAAGTATTTTAACGAGGTCTGCAATTACATCCCCAGTGCTTACCACAATCTCGGAAAGAACTCTGTCAGAGGTGAAGGGAAGGCTAGTTAGAGATGAAACCGATGAACAATGTACTTCTCAAGGAAACCACAACTTAATAAAACATGTATGTTGTTAAACACGTTGTAAATCACGTAGAATTCCCAAAGAATGTTTCATGTTGATTTCCTCGTTGAAGGAGACCCACAAGAGTCGCATTCATCCTTGTCAGGGGCACACATAACGTAGGAATTTTATTGTTCAGATCCACTCTGTCCAATATGACAGGAAAATATGATTGCCAAGATTTACGAGTCTTTCATATGGGAATTCATAATGTTTATTGCGTGTAATTTTCATGGCTTTATTATTTGTGAATTTGCAGATGTCCTCATCCGCTTGGGTTTTGATGGAAGATGATTGCGATTGTGGACCTCCTCCACCCATGTTTAATTTGCCCCCACCACCCATCCCTCCTGATCTTCCGTGCGACATGGACATGACTTGCCCCAACTTTCTTAACGTAAGTGTGAATAATTTCATCTTTTTTCTTACAGGATTTAAGAAGATTGGGATAGGAAGTGACACTGAGATTACAATTCTTGGGAATAAGTCAACCCTGAAGTGTGAAATAGTTCGATGGACTTGTTCAATAGGGTTTTAAATTCAGGTTCTTCTTCTTTAGGACCAGAAATACATGAAAGTTTATGCATGATTGAGTTTGAAGAGCTGAAGGGATCTTATACAGAGTATTTTGTCTGACTGCAAAACAGTTTAAATCATCATCGAGTCTCCAATTTATGAATTGACACGGTAAAAAACAAATGAACAAAAAATGTGAATAATAGTCATCCTAATCACCAGAGAAATGTGGTTAACTCCCATCCAGAGAAGAAGAGGAGAGCAATCAAAACCGGAACGAAAAATGTGATGATGAACAAACTGTTATGAAAGTTATCTTGTGAATCTCAAGAAATATGATTTGTGAGTTTAGTTCAAAACTGGATCAAAAACTTGTTCGTTCACTTTGATTGTTGCAATTAGAATAAAGTTGTGATTGCAGCATTTGGCTTTTAGTGTAATGAATATCTTGATAAGATTTGTGTTTACTCAAAAAGCTGTCGTATTAAGATAAATATGTGTTGTGGGAAGCCCCGAGATTATATAAGGATCAAAAATGATCTCTGTGTCTGTATATGTGAAGATATTTAAGTGTTCAACATGAATTTGTAATTTGGGAAGCAGTAAGTCTCAAATTAAAAGCTGTAAAATCAAGAGATGAGATGTTTACTTGAAATTTAACTGTCCTTAAAGTCTTATAATCGGCTATTATAAGTGAGATACTATCAGAACATGATATTTTATTGAGGGGATGATTGTTAAGAACTAAACTCTCTTTCTATGGTCTCAGGTATCACTCAAAGGAGAAATATTACTTACAGGGTAGAGAATAGTGAAGGTGCAAAGAAAAGTCGAGTTTCTACTCAATCGTAACTTGGACTTTGAAACAATGTTACTAAAAGAACAAATGAGTTTACACAACGAGAGAGGAATGAATGTGTCTAAGAAAGAGTTACAGCTTTGGCCTCCTCATAAAGTAATTTAATACAGCTTCGTTCCACGTTGTTGTAAAATTTTTCCTTGGACAGACAGACGATGATCACGTTTCTGTTGGCTCTTAAGACTAAATTACTGGCTCAAGGGGCAAGTCAAATGGCCGATGGTAATCAAATTGAAGCCGTATTTTGAATGTAGTTATAAGATCCTTTCGTTTATTCTCTTTACAACTCAATTATGAATTTAGATTGAAGCTTTTGTCGTATACTCACACACGGAGAGAGATTGCATAGTAATCATTCGTTTACGCTGTCTGTTAACTGTTATGTGATTCCGTGGAAAAGAAACTACCGGTTAGAGTTAGAAAAGCAGATGGAAAGAAACGAGAATTGAAGGTTCGATTGAAATAGAGATCCGAACTGCCTGAGGTTAAGTTATCGTAAGCATCAATTAACGAGGCAAATAATAATACACCGTTGCCTCACGGCTTTCAGAATGTTCGCTATATCGGATTGAGAAATCAAGAACAGAACTAATGATTCATGAGATAAACTAAACGTGTAAAAACCTACTTTTGTAATTTAAAAATGCTTATTGCTTGTGCAGGTCTCAGATGCAGAATACAAAAAGATTGGCTCGTTTCCATCTACCACAGTCATGATCATCTTTTGCTCCCTGCTGTCTTTTGTGATTTTGCTGGTCATTGCAGGATTCGTGTGGAAATATGTGCGAATCAAGTAAGTCACAAACACTCCTTTCCTTAACAAGAAGAACAGCATAACGTAGAACATAATTACGTAGGAATGAATAATTAATCAGGAGTTAATTAACTCATGTTCTACAAGGAATAACATGACAGGAGATGATTAATATTGCTTGAAGAAATATTATTTGTTCTGTCTCGAGAGACTTAATGTCTTAATTTCCTATTTCTCTGATGATTCTAATGACTTAATTCTTTCTCGCAGGAAAAAAAGGAAGGGAGTGACACAGTCAAAGGATTTCGATCATCATCATGGGCCCACGATGATGAATGGGAACGGACTGTTGTACGAAGATCTTACTCATGCACATCCTCGTCCGCCAATCGCACCTCCGTCGATTGAGGTGAGAAAGATGCACAAAAAAGCTTTCATGAGTTGCATGTTAGAAGATCAGTTAAGAATTCCTCACATACCTCAGAGAAAATATCATCTTTTAAGATTTGTATGAATGATCCCTGTAATTTACATGATTGCCCGTCATGCTTTCAGATGCTGAGTGTGTCCCATCCAACCATGGGCCCTAATGGAATGATTGGCAACTCAAAACTCGACTTTTCTTACTTTCTGAACCCTCCTCCGATTTACGAGGAGTTGCCTGACCATTCAGACCGAAATAATGGACCATCTGAAGACGAGTTTGCTGAGGATGAGTTGAGTGTAATTGACATTCCTGTCAACCACGATGGTACGGATCCTAATGCAGCCCTTCAAGCTCGGTACCAAAAGGCTATGGGAAATGGAGTGTCATCCGGAAGAAACCAACAGACAGCAAAGCAGCGAGCTCAGTCTCTCACGAGGAAGAGATCTTCTCGAGGAAATGGGAATTCCTCTGGACCTACGGGAGGAAGCAATAATGGATCTATTTTCAAGTCTCAACGAAGTTTGGATCGGAGGTCAAGGAATAATGTGGCTCATGTTGGAGTCAACGGGGGTATGACACTTGGAGGCGGAGGAAAGTACAATGGAGTGGCTACAAATCCCAGAGGTTACTCGTCGAAACACAATACGATGGGAATGGATGATGATAACAACATGCTGATCTTGTCGAATCCGAGTAATGGGATGACGATGAAGATTCCTCCTCATCTGGTGGCAGTTCTTACGGAATCTTGTGGGAATGGGGGTGCAAGGCCGTATGAAGTGATTCCTACGAGTATGAGTATGAACGGAGGAGGAAGTCATGTTATGACTAATGGAGGAGTTCTGGTCAACACGAGCACTGGAGTTATGATCGCTCCTAATGGAGCTGGAGGAATCTACCAAAGTTCCAGGAGTAGTGGGAGCAGCTACGGGGATGGAGGCAGCAGTTCCAATTCTTCAGCGAGGAATAATCCCAGTGGAAATTCTATAGAAAGCAGCTCTTTTGATTCGGGTATTGGACCACATTTTATTTCGAGTAAGCCCGGAGCTCTATTTATTGTATAAAGGTATGATGGCTAATTAAGTGTTTGTTCTGTTCTCAGGTTTCATAAACTCGCCAGCGTACGACCAAACGATGCTTCCTCCAACATATGCTTTAAACGCGTATGAATATGCAGCGGCCGGAGGTCAAATCAATCCAGCGCAGTATATGGCTTCTCAACACCCCAACTTCCGACGACTCAGAATGTCAACAGCAGACAGAGATCATCCGTTGAATCCGTTGTATAGTAATCACTTGCTAACATAAATTAAGCGTGTTTATTTTTAATCCAGAATGTTAGTCAGATACTCATTATGTTTGATCCAAAGATACATTTTTAGAAAGCGGAATTCGATGGAAGTATAGTCATCACTTAATTGTTAATTAAGATTAATCTGATGTGTAGCTTTGAGAGTCATTAATTCAAGTCAGCACTGCTATTTAGATTAAAGTGTGTACAGTAAGGATAAACTAATGTAAGCAGGTTAAGCCAGGAAGTGAAGCTCGGATTGGTTCACACCAGTCCGCAGTGACGCACTGGTCAAGATTTTTAATGCCCACTTGAAGTGACAGTCAGCCTGTTAAAAGGCCTTAAAAAGTTGACTCCGGTCGCTTGCCTTGGGTTGGCTGTCACAGATGATGTAAATTAGTAAGTGTTAAGATAGAATTAAGGGTAGAGTTTAAGTGAAACAAAGGAAGCTCTGGAATATCTTCCTTACAGTTAATTCAATGATAAAAATAGCAACCAGGGTTGGGTGACGTGTATGATTCTATTAGAATCAACCGAATCCTCCTGCGCTTGCTTGTAAATAGTAAAGATTTAGCTTCTTCCGTAATTTCGTCTATTATTATCTAGTCTTTACAGATTTCTTTAATCAAATGCTGTTTGACTATATACTAATTGCACTGTTGATCACATAGTTTGCTTGTCTTGCTCGCACCTGGACTTTTAAACTTCTATAGATGCAACTTTGCTTAAGCACAAATATTCTTCATGCACTAGGAGAACTAGGAATCCCTCGAACGCACAGAACTAATCTTAAGATTAGCTAGAACAATAAATAATCGCGGTAATATAGTTTCTAATTAAAATATATTTAAAGTATAGAATTCAGTGTACTTAAAAATCACTGATGGCATCCAAAACAAGAATATCCTAAATGTCAGTTTAGTGGCTCTACTCTCAAGGGTTGTGGTCTACTTGTATGTGGCATTATGGGCGTGTACATAGTAGACTTTAAGATTCGGTGTAAGCAATAATATTAAAAGAGAAAGCAATCTCATCATAAGAGGCTGTTAGAGGAGTTTCCGTTATTTCGGATAAATCGTTTTAAACAAATACTTCCCAATATTTGTTTTCTATTCTACGCATTATGTCTTGTAGGATGTTTTTAAACGAATCTCAATGTACAACTTTTGAATGTTACTTTTACTTTATTGGGTTTAATAATCCGATGAATTCTGTCAAAATATTTATCGAAAGTCTAATTTTTATTGACGAGTAGTGAAACGAAATATTCTATGAAAGAAGCACTACAAAGCAGACTGAATTCTTTTATATGTTATTATTTCGACAAGCCTCAATTTATCTGAGGAGTTTGTAGTTTCTCTATTGTGTCTATACGGGGTGCTTTTTCATTCTCAAACTACATTGTGTGCGTGGTAAAAATATCTTCGTCTTGGGGTTGGTTGGTAAGGATTACAATTTGCAAATAAGTTTTGCAATTTATCTTTCGGCTCTTTGTTGCATTGTGTGGGAAGATTTTGGGGAAGAGTAGCGAGAGAGACTATATCGTTCCTCAGACTCTCTGGGTATTTGTATCTGTCTCATGTAATGCGAAAATTTGTTCTAACAACAAGCATTGGAAATATATCCACCACATTAAGCTCACTCATGTATTTTGCAAAGTTAAACGTATGAGAATTCATGGATCTAATTCAAATGATAAAGATTAATGAGATAAGTAAATCGAGAGAGCTTTTCTGCATCATGTAG
>JAQGAB010001597.1:0-15515 GCA_034696565.1 Isotomurus graminis
TAGGGGGTAAAAGGGGGGTTTGGTGACAAATATCTTCCGAAATTCTTGACATTAGTTAATGACGTAATAATAACTAGAAACACAATTTTAAGGCTTAATAATCAAGTTTGAATTGATTTGTGACATTTACTACAATAAAACTTTTAAATTCAGAATTGACTAAATCTTAAAAATCAGTGTGGACTTTGTTCACTCCATGTCAGCATTCACTTCTACGAAGATACTATTGACTTGACATTTAAAAATCTGCTTTCTGTATTAGGCACTCAGTCAAATTGTGTGTGAACTGAAATATTCATGAGACATGATACTCTCCACGCGTAAAACAAAGTACTCACGCAAAATGTTAACCTCTAACCGATGGGTTACTGATTATTTTCAACCTAAAGCTATAAATTAATTGTTTTTTTACAAGACCTCCAACATGTGCTACAACTGGACTGCGCCTTAAGTTCTCCAGAAAGATTCAACTGTCATATTTGGGTATGTAAATCCTTTAAACTTGAGTTATTTATTTTGCTGTCGTTAAAGCACTAACACTGGAAGTGTGGAGTACGAGGCTTAAACTATTTTAATTCTGGCTCTGCCATAAATCTTATTAACACATAGCATACTTGGTTTAGGAGAAACCAACAACTTACAAGCTCAAGATTCCAAGATAAGCGATTGTAAGCGAATTTACGCAACTTCTTCTTACTGATGATCTAAGCATGCGTACACTGTAGAGAATGCATGATTCGCTCTCTCGTTAGTCTAGCACGTTATCCTATAATTTCTGTAGCTTCCTGTCCCTTCATTTTAGTATTCAGTACCAAACAATCCATATTACTACATGCACAACAGACTGACCTCTTAGTCAACATGATCCCATAAGTACACATTACACTGCCAACTAAACCATACTCACTGAAATTCACATGTCTTCAATGTAGTGTGGGCAGAACATCCGTTTAAAGAGCTGCACGTACATCTGGAAGCTTACTGGACACAATGAGTGATAAAAACAGTCCAACAGCTATTCAGTGTAAAGCTGTTAACATGAAGCACAAACAGATATTTTCAAAATCTTACACAACACCTTCTGTAAAATTTAATTGTTGTGACAACCTTCCGGCAATATGCGTCAGTCCTTTGACTATTCTTCATGGGGACAAAGTGACAAGTAGACCAATCTACCTTACAAACAAATCTTAATCCGAGATCTTAGAATCGAGTGTCTTAAGTACCACTTTTAAGCACAATGCCGAATCCGGAAATAAGTAGTAAATGGGTAGAGCGAAAATTACACTGAATAAATTGACAACTTTGTAAGTTCCGTAAATGCAAATAAATCGGTTTAATGTTCCATAATTTTGTTTCGGGTGTAGACAAGCATTTTCTTAATTGATTATCCTCGTTTGTACATCTTTGTGCCTTCAGTCCATTGCACATTCTCAAACAACTCCTCACCCTCGAACGACAATGGAAACACATGTAAACATTAGTCAATATTTAACAAGTCTTGTTGCAACTTACCACATTAACTCTAAGCTAAGTGTCAAGGATTTAAAAAGACATTAACAAGAATTCAGTTTACTGAATTATTTGTTACAAATTATGTTTGCTAGGAATATTATGAACAAACATATTGCAATCACCACTGCGGCGCACCAACAAACTTTCAGCCAACTTTGAATGACGATTTTACTTAATTAATACTTTTTGCACTTAAAAAACTGTCAACTTTAACTGTACGAACTTTAATTTCTTGACTGAATTTGGGAATGTGAACACGTCCACATTTCTATTAAACATTTGTCATTCCTGCTTTTATCTCGGAAACCCATTACAATCGCCACTCCCTCCAGCTTCCGCAGTGGTCCACACTCCCAACTCCGTCAAAATTACTCCAACCACTCCCAACTTCCTCCCGAAATCACTAATATGCCACTACTCTCTGCCTCCGTAACAATCCAAGGCGATGATCCAACACAAACAGAAGACTCACGAGTGGACGAGGAATGCAGTTTGCAATTAAATTAAGACTTTATTTCAACAACAAACTTAAAGAGACGCTAACAATGAATGAGGGAGGTCAAAGGTGAGTTCAGTTGTTGAAGTAGAAGAGATGAAATCCCACAAAATTCCGTTGACCATTCATACGCCATCCTTGTTGACCTCCTTGACCTTGTAGACTTGGTTGCTGGGGTTGTAGGGAAGAAACAAAACCGTAGATAACTCTGGGCACCCGCTTCCCGTGTTTAAAGGTCTTGCGGGGTCAAAGCCCAAGTACTGTGGGGGACTCGCTCGGGTCAGAGGGCCTTCTCTTTTGCAATTAAAGCTACTTGGGAATCGTGTTGCGCGGCGATTGGAAGAGCGCCGACCTGCTGGGCTTTAAGTTTAAGGGAAGTTGGTTAGTTTGAGCGTATCAACTTGTTGGAAGTGACGGAATGAGGCGGTGTACCGCGGTTTAGCACGTCAAGTCCTGATAGTTGGGTGGCTAAGACTACTGACTTTAGAGCACTTGAAATTCCAAATGGAGACCAACAAAAAATAAAAATTTCACTTTAACTGCAGTCTGATAATTTCAATTAACCAGTTTACGACAAAAAACTCAATCAATTACGCGCAATCCGGTAGCTCCAAAAACTCTGAAATATGTAGCGAATTAAGCAGTATACAAATTGATAACTACTAAGCCTTGTTCCTTAATCTTGAATCAACAACTGCAACAGTCGAATCCGGTCCCATTCTGCAAGTCGACGTGGGATGCCTAGATGTGCGGGTGAACAAATGAATATAACATTTCCAGAAATCCCGTGACGCAAAAGTAAATTTTCTGCACTCCTCAATTTCCTCAGCTCGTTTGCTCCACTTGACACTCAAAGATTTGAATAAAGTGAAGTTGAAGAAAAACCTCGTTGCAAATTCCATTGCTATATACATTTAAAAACCACCTAATTAATTTGCTGTAATAGTTAATCGAACAGGTAATTGTTTTTAGTATTTAAGTACCGTTAGTAAACCTTTCAATTTCATTCTGATCATCTTCAAAAACGGGCGGATCAATCAAAGGCCGGTCATTTGGATCAAACGAGGCTAATCTTAAAGTTCCCGTTTGGCTTACCCTGACTACCTCTACACTAACTCCGAATTTTACCCTGGAGGAACGAAACTCTGAAGTGTCTCTGTAAAGTAAACCTGGAGATCTGGCCACGACGGATCGTCCATACGGTTACTTGTAATGTTTCTTTTCAGAATTGAAATGAATTCTCCCCAATTAATAAATACCAAACGACCTGAAGCGTTTGTTACATATTGTAAAATATTCTGTGGGGTGTAGAGGTCAACTGTTCCACAAGTTTTGTTAATTGTTATCATGTCATTAAAATCCAAAGCAAGTGCAAGTGGTCTTGCAAGTAATTTCCTACTGGTAGGTCGAGTACTGTTGGAATCTACAGATTTACAAAATATATGCATGCTGCTTAAAGTAACTTAAGGCAAGTTGCTGCGATTTTATTGTTTGTTAACAGAACTTACTCCTAAAGATGACAGATGACTGGCTGGCCCAATTCCAGAAAGCATAAGAAGCTTCGGAGAATCAACAGCCCCTGCGGAAACAATAACTTCTTTCCTCGCAGCAGCATATCTGGTTTTTCCGTGTCTCTGATAATTCACTCCTTCCACCACTTTCCTGATTGGGTCAAGGTTGACTGTGGTGGCCCAAGCATATCTGTAAACCTTGAAGTTGGACCTATTTAGAGCTGGTTCCAGGAACGCGTGATATGTGGAATGTCTTAAGCCATCCTTCAAGTTAAAATCCAGCTTGGAGAAGCCCTTAGTAAAGTTAAGTGAACTTAAGTCTCCTTCGGGAATCCCTGCCTCTTCAATGGCCTGCAGAACAAGTTCCAATCCTAGAGTGTATTCCACCTTTCCTACGTAGATTTCTCCAGTTGTGCCGTGGGTAGGGCGTAAACAATTACAGCTCATCGTTTAAAAATGAACGAAATTGATTCTCTACTTTGACTTACTGTTATCTTCTTCGTAGAAACCATGATAAGTCTCAATAGCCTGATAAGCTTCTAAAACGCTGGAAGAATTCCATAGAGGATCTCCTGTAAAGCTTGCCCACCTGTCGTAATCCTTAGCCATGCAACGGTTATAAAGCATTCCATTCACAGAGCTGCTTCCTCCTAATGCCCTTCCTCGTCCGAAACTGCAAATCTTTAATTACTACTTTACGGATCAGCCCCACTATTTAGGTTAATGGCTTATTTGTTAAACTACTCACTCCTCCATTTGCCAAGCAAGCTTGGGACTGAGGGACACTCACATAGTCCAAGAACATCGCTCTTACAAAACGTCAAGTCTGCGTGTGGACTGTCGCTTATCGGATTCGGATCGCCTCCAGCTTCCAAAAGAAGAACAGTAAATTCCCCAGACGATGAAAGTCTGTTAGCTACCACCACCCCTGCAGATCCACCACCGATTACTATGTAATCATAAGTCTCCTGCGGTCCTTCGCCTTCCTCCTTCGCGACTGACAGGACTTTGTCACTCTCCTCAAGAACCTTGTCATGATTGATTTTGATCAATTCCATGAATTATAAGTAAAGCAACCACCAACGGAATTGCAAAACGAGTAAGGAACTGTACTGGAAGAGCCATTTTGTCTCTAACAATTCAGATGGTAGACATAAACTACAATATTCAATTATCCTAAACATGGACATGCTGAGCTGAGTGTTTCAAAACACTTGAAGCCCTTGAATTATCTGATTACCTCTGTTCGCCTTCACAATTATGGATGGTTCTCTGAGGTTGCGAAATGTGGGAAAAGCCATTAAAAGCTTTAACACTGAGGATTAGCTTACGATAACATAATTGTATTGAATTCGAACTTGAGAGCTGTCCTCCCAGTATCGTATGGACTGTTATTTAGAGCACTGGATTGAATTATTATATTTTAATGCCCATAATATGATTGCATAGTATACATTCAGATAGTTTGTGCACTCTGTGCTTTGTCACGTTCTTAAGAAACTTTGAACCTGCGTTCAAACCGTATGTCCAAAAATGTATTGTTTTATTCCGAGAATAATTCAAAATCAGGCATCGTAATTGCCGTAGCAATCCATGCTGTTCGGTAACTAGTCGCATTGTAAGTAATGGTTCAGGAACTACTGGTTTTAAATCCATATAGATTTTATTCTTAGGTGTTTGACGTGTCAACACGAATCCTTAAGCACAAGTATGTAAGTACGTATTAGTTTGCATTAAATGGGCAGGATTATTCCTGTACAATAATTGTGCGAGGATGCTTCAGAATTAGAATTAGCTTAGTGACTATCAAACATTACAGTGAGTTTAAATTACTCTGCGGCCCGCCAGAAATAAGATAACAATTGTAAATTGAATTTTAGTTAAATGGGCCTTAGCTTTATTTTTAATCAGAATATTAGCCAAACTTAAGCCTGTAACCTGTAAGTACCTGTAAGTTGACATGTCCGGAGTGTGATCCGGAGCACTTGGGATTTGCTCCATACATTCGTAAAATATATACATAAAAGGTACATATAATAAATTCTGTGTAACTTAAAGTGCTATTAGAAGTCGTTGTGATACATTGATTTAATTATGTAATGTGTGATAATTGATCACATTCATCCTAAAATAACAGAAATAGAAATACGTTTTCCGTAAATTTAGATGCTCTCGTGTAAACAAGAAAGCAAATTGACACGAACAGTCGATACACAAATCCGAAGGTCTTTATACTCAATCTTAGATAATATGTAGTAACAAGGAGTAATTAATATATAGATGAAAGAAAGCTAGAAACTAATGATCGTTCGTTCTAAAGGTAATAACATCTCAATCGTTTGCTCCGTATAAGCACAAGTATCACATTATCAGGTCTCCAAACCCTTTTTACGAATAATTATAAGTTAAATAGTACGCCAAAGACAATAAATCATCTGATGAATAATTATTTACTCGTTACCCACAAGCTATGTACCTTGTCACGTTCAATATTATAAATCAACTTTGTTGTGGTTTATTAATTAAAATAAAATATAACATTATACAACGACCTTCCACGAATTCGTGGCTGTTACGGTCGAGGAACTTTATAAGGACAGTATTAACGTGTGAATGTTAGTAATGAACCCGAAAATGTTTACAGTAATTCCCATTTGGGCTAACCATCTTTACCCAAATTAGCCCCAACGCTAGGTTCCCTGGGATCGATGGTTAGGTATGAAGGAAAACCTATTTGCTTATCAGAGTTAGGCGCTGATAAGTATTAGGGAAAAACTAAACACATTACCTTAGTGTGTCCAGCCAGGGTGATTTGAATACCCACTTTTTGCCCCTACAAGAAGGACTCGAAGCTCGACTCCTGTGGCTAACTATGAAATAGCATAGCCACTGGACCACTTGACTGGACTATTGGTTGGTAAGTAGTTATTTGAATTTTTTGCCAAACCAGTTCGCTTTTTGTTTATTAGCAAGCATGCGAAAAAAGTCTTTGTAAAACAAAGTCAACGTTTTCCGCACAATACCATTAAACATTTCATAAATAAACCATAAAGCAGAAATACAAATACCAATCATCATAGCGTAAAACACGGTTTGAAGATTACCCAGCAGTACAAGTGGCTTAATTTGATACCTAGAAATTCCAAAGGTTCGCTGGGTTGAAAAGGGAATTCTTCTGGCTTCCTGAATTATATCAAACCAATCCCTTAACTGCGCATACACGCCTGACTCTATGGATAACTTGAAATATAAAACGATTTTGCTGAATGATGAGTGAGTGAAAATCCATCCTTTTCTGGCGTGCAACATCTCCTCCTTAGATTTAAAAAATGTGCGGTCTAAATAAAACTTTGACAGGTGCTTGAATTCCAAGTCAACTTTTGAGTTAACGTCCATATAGACTACTCTCTCACACTGCACTACTTCCTGTTCGATCAAGTAAGGCAAAATATCTCCAGACTCCTGAAAGCTGGTTAAATTTATGCTCCAAAAATGCTTTGGAAATTTGAAGCTTCTAACCTGTGTCATGCACTTTAATGTTTTTTCTAAAACCCCACTCAGTGGCTTGACATTATTCTGCTTTCGTATTTCCCATAACGCTAACAAAACTATTTCAAAGAAATGCCATTCTGTTCGTACCAATACCTGTCCTAAAATATTCCGTAACTGTTGACCAGAAAAATTTGATAAGAACGTACTAATGACCGTACTAACGTGCGTACTCAAAATTCTGAAATCTTTTTGCCCCATTGAAATACTTTTATTTGGGTTCAACTTCTTTATCAAGTTGCTAGACGATTCATATATCTCAATAAAACTGTCAATGCTGCTGTTCCGAAGCGGGGCTGAAACGGAATAAATCCCAACACCTTTATATCCGTTAGTGATAACCAGCATTGCTAATAGAAAACCAGCCAAGTATATTCGAAAAGCTTGGGATTTTTCAACCTTTACAGATACATTTAACGAGTTTTCAAAAATCAAAGAACACATTAATACAAGCCAGGACCCTCTGTTATTCTGTTTTGAATATTCCAAAACTGACAGAAGCTTAACAGACATCGGAATAGTAAGTAGAACCCCAATCAACGCTAGCCACAACTTATTTTCCATCACTTTAAAATAAGTTCTAGGTGTATATGTCTGTTTTGCAAAGCACGTCAAAAAACTATGCCACTCTGTGTGCGTAAAAATAAACTCATAGTCTCCCTCTCTTCGAAAATATATTCTAAGAGAATCACGGTCCGATAGGCTTCCCCCTGCAATGACCATCGGAGTCTGAAAGTAATAAAGATCTTCCGGTGTGAACGTACGAAAGCTGGTAGCTGTAGGATCGAGTATTTGAAGAGTCACGTTTACCCGAGAGCTTATTAACCTCAGAACGGCAGATTCAAAATTTATAAGAGACTTCCCTTTTGCAAATTTGAAATTCTCTTGATGATGTCGAACCTTTTCTAAAAATCCTGGTGAGCTAGTAGCAACATATGACCAAAATACTCGAGGTTTATATTCGTGCTCAACAACTTTATCCACAAACTGATCAATAGGAATTGTTTGGCTCCCAAATAACTTAAAATATACGTTCTGGTAGTTTAGAATGGTTTGATTTTTTTCACACCAGACACAAACAAAACTTAACTTCCATGACAACCAAGTTGACCCTGTTTCTTCAGGGTCATTAATGCCGAACATAAAGTGAGAGTTCCCACACACTCCATGCACTAAACAGTACAAACCCATTCTTATGTAGTTCACAAGCGCATCCTTCAAAAGCGAGTTAAGCGGTTTTGTAAGGTAAATTACGTAAAGTTTCTTGTTCACCTGAATTTGAGTCACTTTGTTTTTGTAATGAACGCCCCGTATAAAAAACATCTGAATTGTCGCCTTAAGTGATATCTGTAAAGGTTCATATTTGTGTAATATTTCCAGCCTCTGATGTGAGAGATCCATAAGCCTACTAAGCTTCCCTAAGGATAGAGGGTGATTGATTCGTATTACAAGAAACACACACCACACTGTTTTTTGAAAATAAGCTAGTTCATAAGCTGCCTGGTGTTCTTCCAGTTGGTCAATGTCTTCTTCGGTTTTCTGCGTCACATCTCGGTGATACGGGTTTCCGTAAGATCTGTTTTCAAAAGAGTACAGAGTTACTAGTCTGTCATGGAGTGGACCGTCGATTTCTCCTTTGCTATATATTATGTGGACGTGACATTTGGAATTTCCAATTGGCAGGTGAATTTCTTTGTTTCCAGTTACTTCTACTGTTCCAACAGGTATAAGCATCACAATCCAGGTTACGAAAATTAACATCTTTGCTCCTATCACATTTAAGCAAATTCGTGTACCTTGATTTACAAACTTTGAAAGTGCAAAATTAAGCTTTATAAGGAGCGTATCACAAAATCTGCTAAGTTCATACAAACCATGGCAAACGGGTTGCTTCTATATTATTGATATTATAGCGTTGGAGCCAATGAAGTGGAAAAGAAACTGTTAATAAATAATTCCACACTCAAAGTTTATATGGTGCTTAATTATTCACAACCAGAGAAAGTCAATTTTACTTTAGTGGGTATTGAAGAATTACTCAGTACAAAAAATAGCAAGCACACTTAATACCGTAATGTGGTGAAACTGTACAGTCAGGTCAAGGAACAAGTTGTTGACGTTGCTTCTTATTTGACATGGAACAACTTGGATTACTTTAATCACGAAACCTAAATCGCTCCACACGTCATCAAGCTAACTATGCAAACTTCTATATCCTATTGGCAGATTCATTTTTCTTAGTTACAACTACTTCAGATGAATCTTATTTTCTAATTCAAGGCGTTATTTATTCCTCATTGAATTCCCCAGAAACAACAGAGGAACACTATTACACAATATATGTGTAGAATAGAAATTCCAGAGATTTATTCACTATTTCACCAAAGATTTCTACAGACTGCCCAATGTCTAGATTATAAATCTTATAATAAACCTTGACTTAAATAACTATATATAGTTTAATCTATCAATTACTAACTAACTGTTGACAAACTCTAGTGAACGAGCCTAAAGTCCAGTTTGGACCATTCCATGACTACTTAAGGATAAGATAAAAGGGGTTAGTTGGGATTTTAAGGTACCCAAGGGAGACGATGTCCTTGCTCCAGCATAATTGTAACCTTCAAACTCTAAAAAATGATTCGGACGAATGTAAAAGGTTAACATTGGAGGTTTCCAACGTTTTGATCGAATGATGAACGGAAAACAAACAATGCAAGACTATTACGAAAACTAATACTGCTCGATTCCTTTGTCTCAACAAGGTTTGAAGATTGTCTTGTCCATGTATAAAAATCTTTACAACATAATTTAGGAACAAATGAAATAAATCTAAGAACTATCCTTCGTACAATTCCTAATTACAGACAAATAACCTCAATCTATAAAAGACTGCAAGCAGAACAAAGTGCTTTGTAACTAATATCGCGGATTTGGAGAGATAATGCTCCCAAAGGTAAAAGTAATTGCTCTTTCTGGCTCTAATTCCAAATGCCAACTGAAGTCTGGAATTACAGTTTTCAAGTAAGTGGAGGACGTAGCATTGCCACGATTTGAAATAGGAGTGTGAAGTAAAAGGAGTTCCGCAAGATAAGTGTTGGCCCGACTAAGTAATGTCACAACCCACAATAAACACCAACCTTCAGACCAGCCTACACATATCGACTCAGAAAATCATTTTATCTATACTGTGTCGAGCTCGCGATTCACTTTATGATGCCTAGCTGATTTTGTAAGGCGTTTTACGTGTCAATATTTAATTCTACATCACAAACACAAGCGAAATAAAGGTTTCAGTGAATCTAGGACTTCTGTTTAAGGTCTTTAATTAAGGTGCATACTTTTTCTGAAACATATACAGTCCTTTGTGCACTGACACAAATATTCTCTTTTAAAATTAAACACCCAAATCAATCACTGCAGTTGAAATTGAAATATTATACGGCTTGCATAATTTTATTATCTTCAGATACATAAATCTGTTTGTAAGAAATACCAGTTGAAGCCACTCACTCAAATTCTGTGCGATCTAAAATATTCATAGCACATGCCTGCATGTAATACAACATATTTACATATAGTTTCAACCTTAAAACGTCGGGATATTGATTTGTGTTCAAGTTATAAAATAAATATTTTACAAAAGCACAAACATGGGGACAACTGGACTGTTCTTTGAACATTCCAGAAAGATTTATACCTCATAGTTATGGAAATTCTTAAAGCTTGACTAGTTTTATATGCTGTCAAAAAAGCACTTGTGGTACTTGGAAGTTTGGAGTACGAGGCTTATAGTACTCCAAGTCTTAAATTAGAATGCCTACCTTGTTCAAAAGAAACCAGCCTACGAGATGACGATTGCAAGATAAACAGTTGTGAGCGAAGTTAAGCAATTTCGTCTTACTGATGAAATAAGCATGCTTACGCTGTAGAAAATAAGGGATTGACTCTCTCATTAGTTATGCACGTTATGTTCTAGAACAATTTCTGCAGCTTTGTCATCGTTTATTTAGGTGTTCGGGTCACACAATCAATTCTATTTCATGCACAACAGACTGACCGGTGAAATCCGTGTTAAAGAAAGCTATTTTTTTAAACTAACATAACAAACACCACTGAAAAAGTATCAAACCACTTTAATCAGCAACTACTCAATAACTCTGTGATACTTCCAGTTTATATTATTAATAATAAACATCTTCAGTCATGCTCATAAAATATTTACTACTGGATTTTTGAATATGCGTCACAATAGTTTCCTGAGGTTATTCAAGTACTTGGTTGCCATGCTCTCGAGAAGGATTTGCCATATTCACTGGAAGTCTTGAAAAGGTCACAGACTTGACTTCAATTGTATGAAGAAGTTTAAAGTACTGCAGGTACCTCTGGAAGCTAACTGGATACAATGAGGGATAACAAACAGTACTTCAGTGTGAAGCTGTTTTTGAATATTTTGAAATAACATGAAATAAATAGTATGCCAACATTTAGTGCACAACATAGTCTACACACTTTAATGGTAGTGACAATCTACCAGCGATATCCGTCTGCGTTTTCACGCTATAATTCATGTGGGTAAATTGACAAATAGTCCAAACAACAGCAGGTTCATAAAACAATCTCAAACCAAGATCTTTGAAGCGGTTGTATGAAGAACCAATTATAAACATCTAATCAACAAATAAGTGTGTCATGGTATTGTCTAGAATAGCCATGCAGATTAGAAGATTAGAATAGAATCTTAGATAGGAGATTGAGGCAGATGAACTCCCAGTCTCTCACTGGAATCCCAACCTAACACACACACTTAATACACCTTAAACTTATACTATTACAGTCTAATAAATAGTAGATGATTTGTGGCTAAATCCACTCGGTCTTAATCCTAAACCACATATCATTACATGGTGCCAGGTGTTAAAATAGAACTAATTAGTGACAATTGTGTGTGTGATAAAAGACAGTGTGAAAGTGCAAGATGACCTCGACGATAGTGCCATTGCCCCGTCCACTCAGCATTACTGACGGTAACGTCGCTGAGAACTGGAAGAGGTTCGAGAGGGGGTGGAACAACTACGAGGTAGCACCTGAAATCGCCAAGAAGAGTGATGAAGTCAGGGTTGCAGCACTACTGTCTGTGATTGGTGATGAGGGAGTAGAACTCTACGAAACATTCGCGTGGTCTAAAGCAGATGACAAAACAAAGATAGTTACAGTCATTCAAGCTTTCAAGTCATACTGTGTCCCAAAGGCAAGTATCCTTTTTGAAACTTACAAGTTTTCGACGAGAAGACAGCAGCCAGGAGAGACAATCGACTCGTACGTGACGTCGTTGAAGAAGTTATCTGAAGGTTGCAGTTTCGGAGACAAGGAACGTCGCATCAGGGACCAGGTGGTGTTTGGAATCACCGACGAGCGAGTGAGAGAGCGACTTCTTAGAGAACTTGACCCAGGACTGCAGAAGACAGTTGAAGTCATTCGAGCCACAGAAATGGCACAGTGACATTCGAGGGCGATTCAAGGAGAAGAATGTCCAGAGGTCAACGCGTTCCAGAAGAAGACAAGGAAGCCACAGAACACGGGAAAGTTCGACAACAACCGTTCATGTAAGTTCTGTGGACAGAAACATCAATGTAAGAAAGAGTTATGTCCAGCATTTGGGAAAGATTGCAACAAGTGTGGCAGACAGAACCATTTTGCGTCGATGTGCTTGAAGAAGACGTCGAGAGCAAGTGAGGTGTCCGTGGAGCAAGTCACGGCATTTTCCATAAACACAGAAGAAAAGAGGAACAAGACGCTTAAGTTTATGGAGACAGGGAAGACGTCAACGTTCATGATTGACACAGGAGCATCAGTGAACATTCTTCCTGTCAAAGAATACAAAAGAGTTACTGGAGATTATTCATACAAGAAGTTGGATAAGCGGAAGACAACTCTTATCAAGACTTACGGAGGGAAGACATGGACGAGCCTAGGACAATGCACTTTAGATGTGGAGGTGAATGGACGGCAGTTCAGCATTACGGTAATTGTAGTTGATTTGACTGCCCAACCTTTGCTTAGCATGAAGACATCCGAGGAGATGGGCCTCATCAGCATATTGAGCTGTGATGAGGTGGCTTTGAACTCGTCTGTAAGACCAGTTTCGGATGTCCAAAGTCGGCCTGCTCAACAGCAGGAGGTGCGGACTGGACAGGGAACAATTGGCTTGACAAAGGACGGAGTTCTGAAGTCCTATGCAGATGTGTTTTCTGGGTTGGGTGAACTGGAAGGAGAATACCATATTCAAATGGAGCCAGCCGTTCAGCCTATGGTAAATCCTCCAAGAAGAGTCCCAGTTGCCATACGGGATGAACTAAAGTCGAGACTGGATGACATGGAGAAGATGGGTGTGATCAGCAGGGTCACAAGTCCCACAGCTTGGGTATCCAGTTTACTTCTAAAGAGGGAACCAAACAAATTAAGGATATGTTTGGACCCTAAGCATTTGAATAAAGCGATTATGAGGGAGCATTACCCTTTACCTACCATAGAAGACGTCACGACGAGACTGAAGGATGCGAAGATCTTCAGCGTGGTGGACGCCAGGTTTGGATTCTGGCAGGTCAAATTAGACGAAGAGAGTAGGTTAATCACGACCTTCAACACTCCCTTCGGTAGATACTGCTGGGATAGAATGCCATTCGGTATCAGTTCCTCACCGGAAGTGTTCCAGAGATTAATGCACGAGTTTGCTGAGGAGCTTCCTGGAGTGGAGGTAATAGCCGATGATTTCCTTATCTATGGTAGTGGGAAAAGTTATGAAGAAGCAATTAAGAATCATGATGAGAATTTAAGAAGAATGCTTGGTAAAGCACGAACGAAGAACCTGAAGATGAATCCAGATAAACTAAGGTTCAAGTTGAAGGAGGTGCGGTTCATAGGTCACATCCTGAGTTCCAAAGGAGTGAGTGTGGATCCGAAGAAAGTCGAGGCAATTGAGAAGATGCCTGTGCCAACTTCAGTTCCAGAATTGAAAAGATTCTTAGGAATGGTCCAGTACCTTTCCAAGTTCCTGAGTAAGTTTTCTGACATGACAAAGCCACTGAGGAAGCTCACGGAAGAAGGACAAGACTGGATCTGGACATCTGAAATGCAGGAAGCATATAACAAGGTTAAAACAAGTCTAGTTACGGCACCTATTTTGGCATATTATGATGTGCAAAAGGAAGTTACCATCCAGTGTGATGCGAGTGAAGCGGGTCTTGCAGGTGTACTGCTACAAGAGGGTCACCCAATCTACTTCACATCGAGAGGCATGACCAAAACTGAACAGAGGTATGCCAAAATTGAAAAGGAGATGTTAGCTATTGTCCACAGCTTTATTCGTTTCGATCACTACATCTACGGACGTCTAGTGGTTCATGTGGAGACGGATCACAAGCCCTTGGAAGCAATTTTCAAGAAACCAATAGTTGACTGTCCGAAGAGGCTGCAGAGGATGATGTTGTTCCTGCAGAAATACACACTGGAAGTCAGGTACAAACGAGGAGTTGAATTATACATTGCTGATACATTGAGCAGAGCTTACCTGAAGAATGATCAGGTTGAAGAAAAAGTTTTAGACGTGCTTGAGGTGGAGGAAGAATTGCTGAATGAAATCCATCAAGTGCGTACTCTGGAGGACATTCCAAATTCAGAGAAGAGATTCCAAGAACTGAGAGAAGCAACAGGAAATGATGAGACACTTCAGTTAGTTTTGTAATACACCAAGAAGGGATGGCCAGAGAAGAAGAAAGAGTTACCAAGTGAAGTGAAGATTTACTTCGATGCTCGTGGGGAGTTGACGGAAGAAGATGGACTTCTACTGAAGGGAATGAGAATTGTTATTCTATCAGCTGAGAGGTCAAAGGTGATGAAAAATCTCCATGCAGCTCACATGGGAATCGAAGGCACACATCGGAGAGCCAGAGAATGTGTCTACTGGCCAAGGATGAATCAACAGATGAAGGAGTTGATTTCAAACTGCAACGTCTGTTTGAAGTTCCGGAAGGAGCAGCCGAAGGAACCTCTACAGCAGTTTGAAGTTCCGGACAGAGCTTGGCAGGTTGTAAGTGCTGATCTGTTTGAGTTAAATCAACAACAATATTTATTGGTGGTGGATCACTACTCAAATTACTTTGAATACGAAGCACTTACCTCAATCACAAGTAGCCAGTTGATCCGGGCATTGAAGAAGATGTTTTCTCGGTATGGAATACCCGAGAAACTAGTCAGTGACAATGGAAGACAGTTAGCCGGCCAGGAGTTCCGGGGGGTAGATTCCGTATCTTTTTACATTTTTTTGGCTAAGCCTTGAGACCGTCTAAGACCAGGCTCAAGACTTTTTCGAGACCAAATTCACATAAATCATTAGACTGGACTTAGACGGTCTAACCTACTAAGACTGTCTCAAGCCCAAAATA
>JAQGAB010001598.1:0-15498 GCA_034696565.1 Isotomurus graminis
CGCCGTGGGAGAAACTGTGCGCCCCAATACATTATTCCGTGTCGCTCTTGAAGAAATTGGGCTACTGGTCCCAACCAGGGCTGAAGAATAACTATAGTAAAACATATTATGCACAGCAGTACACTTCCTGTTTCAGAGAGTTTTACTCTTGAATACCGTTCTGTAAAATATAATTGTTAGTCATTTAAACAGTCATTAACGAACTCAATATTTGAATACCTTTGAACGAATTGTTTAGCATTAAAACAGAATTAGTGTCCCGCACAAAGAACAAGTCAGGTCCTAGCAATGTATATAAGCCAATATTCACAATTATTCTGCTGATTGAATGAGTTGCAAATTTCATAGCTTCTCCCGAACCTAACACTGAAAAATCTATTGAGACCCAACAATAAATTTGGAAAATGTTGTCTAGATGTAAAAGTATTAATCCGATAATCCAGATCAACGGACGATGTTGGAGCGCAAGACATCTTTTATCCCAATTCCAAGAAATAGGTAAGGCGTGCTGTTTATGTGCCGTGTTAATAAAATTCCCAAACCAAAATTGCCATGGTTGGTTGCTTAAGTTTAGGATATTGCTTGGGGATTCCGAAAAGTATTCCTTATAGGTGACCATTGTTATTAGAAACGATTACTCTGCCTGTTATTATTGTATAAAAGTGGGATTCAGCACAAGAGTCAAATCTAAACTGTGAAGAAGTAGATATTATAAGCGCTGTAGTGGTTGACTGGAGGTTATGGGTTTATGCAATGATATCTGCTTATTAGTTTATGATTAAGGTATATCAAGCCATGAATATTCTTTGTCAAAGGTTTTTGTCTTTCCCGTACTATTTCCTTGATTAAATTACTTCTTGGGAAATATTTCAGTATGAGCTATGACTTATATTCCATGATTTTTAATCAATATTCTGGTATTCAAATATGAAACGATGTTATTATGATAAATGAAAATCCGTACTTGTCTTATGTAAGTTATGTTAGAGTGAATTCCAAGAAAGACCATTCCAGGAGCAACAATATGTATAATCCTGTGACGAATGAAGCTTGCTAAAACGAGTTGCACTGATAATTCTGGAGAAAAGCTGTTGTTTGGGTTTGTATTAAAAATATGACTGTCTCTGCATTCTGAGCTGACTAAGTGAAATCTAAATAACTTGAACACAATGTAAATTTGATATGTAATAGTTCTGAAAATGGTTTATTAGGTCGTTGCTGTCGCTTATAGTTATGAGAAATCCGTAAATAATTTGTTCCGTTCCGTCCGGAATAATCTCCGTATTCTTTGAAACAAATTAAAACCTTTGGTTATATAAAATAAAAGCAATATATAAGAATTTAAATTATTAATATACTTAATCGTGTTTGTGTCTTGCGACTTTTCTAAATGGTATATGAGCCCAAGCCTTAAGCTCAATACAATATGATTACATTTTGCTGACAGAGTTAAATTTTAAATTATATTACATTAGGAGAGTCTCATGTTATCGATTTTGTCGGTTTAAATGCCCAAGATTAATTTTCAACCGCGTTTCTACTCAATCTATTGATTAATTCTTATAGATTACGTAATGTGTAAAACTGAATCCACTAGTAGATAAAGTCAGTCAAGTCTGACTTAAGCCAAAAGTTATTTAAATGTGGACGGTGGAATGAAGGGCTGGCATGTATTTTCGTAAATAACGATGAATGCTTTGAATAGTTTCAACTGCTCACACTTTATGCTCGAGAAAGACCCTTAAGCAGGAAGGATAAATGGATGCTGGGGCTACTTTCAAGAATGATTCTCACAGACCTGAAAGTAGTTTTCAAATAATAGAACGATGTAATGAGTTTATTTCATATGGCCCTTTAATCCGAGCTTATTTTTGTGTTCATGTTAAATATATGAATTGTGAAGAAGCTGCATTAATATTGGAGAACTTGTGGAAGGCACTTTGGTCGAAAACCAATTACTGTAGATTTGACCTATTGTAATGGGGGACGGACCCTGGAAAGTGCTGCGGATGTGTAAGGATGATGGAAGAGATGGTATAAAAAAGAGTATATGCTCAGAGCGTAGGTGGCATATGTGACTGTTAAATTCAGAGGAGTGTACTGACACATAACTAGCAATTAGTGAATAAAGACAGAAGTAGATAATTGGTGTAGAATAGAATTAAGTTGAGATTGTATGTACATAACACTAACGAGTAGGAAATTCCAATTTGATATTAAATGGATAGACTGTACTAAGAATTGTACAGAGTATTATATATTTCATATATACAGGTGAAATTAATACAGGTATGAATAATAATTGAAAGATATGACATAACGTATTGAGAATGGTCTCGTTTATACCAGTAAATTAAAACCAGCTGGGGTAATCTTTGCGTAAGGTTGTTTCGCTTAGCTGCAATTAAAAGTCCATTTGTTCCTCAAAGTTTTATCAAATTCTCATTAGACGAAAAAATTCCATTGCTGTTTTACATATCAGGACTGAAAGCCTAAATAAAATTCCCCAAAGAACATTCTGGTCTGGTTTTCAAAAAATATAAATTGGGACGATTTGCAGGATTGAACATTCACTTTTGTAAACCAGCTGCGGATTTGGATTCATATTCCATTTTTTATTTAATTTAAACGAAACAAACATGAAGGTACTTTGTTCAATGGTCGTGCTGATGTTAGTGGTCACCATTTGGATTGTTCCTGCGGCGCAAGCCATGCCAAGTATGAAATTGTAACTTAATTATCTAAACTTTCTATTTTGTGCATTTGTTTGTATAGGATGGATTATGCACCAGGAAGAAGAAGCACCTATACCTGATTTGCCGATGATGCGTAAGTTAATTAGATTCGTTGACAAGGTCCCTGTTTTTGTTCCAATTGAAAGGTGCAAATAATTCCTAATCAACTTCTTTCTAAAAAGGTTTGCTTCCAGGAAGTGGATTTATTCCACGACTTGGATTAGGCATGTCAGAAGAAGCCCCTGTACCTGATTTGCCGATGATGCGTAAGTTAATTAGTTTCGTTGACAAGGTCCCTGTTTTTGTTCCAATTGAAAGGTGCAAATAATCCTTAATGAACTTCTTTTTAAAAAGGTATGCTTCCAGGAAGTGGATTTATTCCACGAATTGGATTAGGCATGTCAGAGCAGGAAGCCCCTGTACCTGATTTGCCGATGATGCGTAAGTTAATTAGTTTCGTTGACAAGGTCCCTGTTTTTGTGTCAATTGAAAGCTACAAATAATTCCTAATGAACTTCTTTCTAAAAAGGTATGCTTCCAGGAAGTGGATTTATTCCACGAATTGGATTAGGCATGTCAGAGCAGGAAGCCCCAAAACCTGATTTACCGATGATGAGTAAGTTAATTGGATTTGTTGACAAGGTCCCTGTTTTTGTTTCAATTGAAAGGTACGCATAAGTTCCAATCAACTTTATTCTGAAATTTAATGTTCAAGGAAGAGAATTCCTCCAGTCAGAGGAAGCCCCTGTGCCTGATTTACCGATGATGCGTAAGGCTTTTGTATTTATGTTTTTTATACTGTAAGGTAGAACAAACTTCTAATCAAATTCTATCATAGGTTATGAGGGAATGTGCTACAGCTGTGGTGAGCAGGGACACACCGCTAAAGACTGCAAGAAAGATCGTGACTAAAACAAATGACAGACAGAATTCGCCCGTACAAATTATTTGCTACGGAATCATTCGAACATTTTAATCAGATTTGTTTTCGACGCAGTGTACTTTGTTGGAATACCTTAGTAGTTTATTCTCATTATTTGTCAAAATTTATCAGGATTGGAGTAGTTTAAAGATTAAATTCTGTCGGACCTTTGTCATTATTTTATGTCTTATGTTAGTCAACAAATCTTGTAATTTCACAATAAACATTTCCGTAAGTTATATAAAATATATTCGGAATTTACAATTAAACTGAATCCCTTGGTGTAAAATGACTACAGTGAAATTCAGTTCAACTCGTAAATCATAAGCTGCGTTAGCTTTAAAAAGAAAACTTAATTTTGTTTATT
This sequence comes from Isotomurus graminis, assembly GCA_034696565.1. NCBI lineage: Eukaryota > Metazoa > Arthropoda > Collembola > Entomobryomorpha > Isotomidae > Isotomurus > Isotomurus graminis. Next base: position 4,025 of record JAQGAB010001598.1, read on the forward strand.
CATTAAATGCAATGTTTTTGGGACTTAATGTTTTCTTTTGTCTTGAAAGCAGAAATCAAATTGAAGACACTTGCACAAGTAAGAAATAAAATTATTAGGCACAGGAATAACGTTTTAAGGCTGCAATCTGACAAGGGTGTTTTAGAAGCTCAAGTAAGAATATGAAGATTACAGTCAAAGCAGGAAATGAATGGAAGGACAAATGAATACCCAATTTCTTTATACGCGTAAATAAAATATACAATAATCGGGAGGACTTATTTCTATTTACAACTCGGAATACGCTTAAAAACCGGTTGGTTTGTTAAATGAAGTGATATTTATAGCTACCCAAAGTATATGAATATCTTAACCACAACCTTTCTGACGAGGAAAACCTCACAAAAACAATTTGTAGTAAACAGATCTTCCCAAGTTTATGAATAACACTTAATAATATATTCTGCTTAAAGTTGCTATTAAAACGAATAACATTATCTTAACCTACTCAACATGGCTCTCTGTGAATCAGAAACTGGTTTTTCTGCTCTAAACGAAATTGAAATTTCCTTTGTCAACTATTCAGACTATCAGTTTTTGAAATATAACAGCCCAAATTTCCCAGTGAATTTGTATTTAACTATTGGATTATTAATAGTTATCACTAGTGTACTTGGAATTGTAGGAAACGCGTTAAGTATTTTTGTATTTTGTCAGCCATCCATGAGATCATCGTTTAACAATCTGTTAGTCGTACTTTCTGTGTGGGACATTCTAAACGTAGTTTGCCATTTGAGAGCAACCTTAATAATAGTAGAATACATTTTATACATCTTTCCGGAGAACAATCCTAATCCTACTACATACTCCGATGTGCGATATTTTAGCTACGTAAAAGGCATCGGTAATCAACGAACTATGACACTATTGACCTAACAGGATTGACAAATAATATTCTGTAATTAATTTTTGTAGCTCAAAGGGGATCTTTTCTGTTTACATCGTTCATCGCAATCGAACGGTTTGTGGCAGGTAAAGTTAATATTCTATAACTAGGAATTCAATATTATGAAACCATAAATCTATGGTACACTTTAAATGGAATAAAAATTATCTAGTGTGTCACCCTCTGCAAGCAAAAGTAATATTGTCCAGTAGACGGCTGCACGTTGTGTTCATTCTGTCCACCTGTTTGATGATTGGCCTGCAAATATTGTCTCAGTTCCAGTTGGAGGCCTTAGAGTTATTCAGGAGTAATTCAACTCTGAATATTCGGGTGTTTATGACACACAATAACAAAGTTGTTCCGGGGAACTTACTTGATGTTGCGAGTTTTGTTGTAGGATATTTCATCCCAATTTTTGTGTTGATATTAAGCAACTTCCGAATACTTTTGGAACTCTGGAGGAATAGAAGAGCCAGAAAGGAACTCGTAGCTGTTGCAAAATCCCATGAAACTAGTCAAAGACTGAACATGACGTTAATATGTATTTCAGCATGGTCTTTGCTTCTTTTTTCTTGTAATGTGTTTTATAACGTACTTTTAATAAACCGTTTGTACACTTCAATATATTTGTATGTTATTTTATTTGTATTTCCAGTTCTGGAAGTATTAAATTCTAGTGGTAATTTCTTGTTTTATAGTATTTTTAATGATCAGTTTCGGAACAAGTTGAAACTATGTGTTTGTGGAAAGGGTATGAAATAAATTACGTATTGTGTGTTTCCTTGAATTTAAATAAACAAGTATTGATGATAATGAGTTATTATTATACTTTGGCATACAGAATTATTGAGCCTATAGCATACGAATTCGGCACACACTGAATCATGTTAAAGAATATGTGAGTAAAGTAAACTAAATACCTAAATTCTTCAAAATGTTAGCAGCTTGTGTTTTGACTTATTAGCCCAGTCCGCCTATGCTCCTTTATTTACTACTAATAGTTCCTTATTAGCTGCTCGGTTTCAGAAATTATTTTGTAAGCTAAAATTGAGGAAAATTATTGTTAATGCTACAGTCCTTACTAAACTAAAATATGCTGCTTGTGTATGGATAAAGGGAACAAGTGCTAACATTTGAGCTATAGATAAGGTTATTTGTAATTGTACTAGATTTGTATTTGGAAGGAGAAAGTATGACAGTATCAGCTATGACCAAGCTAATGTACTCCGATGGCTCAACGCTAAATTCCTAGGGTTTGAATGTCAAAAAGTAGCTCATAAGTTTATACATCAGTGTTGCCCAAATCACTTCAAAGATTATCTAATTGTTGATGATTTCTTATGTATCAACACACGTAATTCTAAGCACTGTTCTACTTCATTATGTCATATTTCATGGTTTGAAGAGCACTCGTTCAAATATTTTGCCTCTAACGAATGTGTAAAATTTCCTACCAGTATTCAAACTTGTACTACGTATAACCAATTCAAATCTCGTCTTTGAATATTTGCTTGACTCACAAAAACTTGAATGTGAATCTACTGATGAAAATGTGTTTGATTTGTCCTACGAGGACGATATTGATTAACCTTTGACTTTTATTATTTGTGTATTACTACTTCCTTTTATTGTCTCTGTATTTGCAATAACGGATATTTATCCTGGGGTGTAATTTACTTCTTTTTAGGGTACCTCTTGTATCAAATAAATAAATAATGACCAAACCAATGCGTGTCTGAAAACATTAATATTTAGGGATGAAAGTATTATCTACATGAAACTAGGAAATAAATAAGGAAAATTACACACCAAAGGTTGTCTTTTCCAATGCAAATTATCAAACCGTTGACACAAAGTTGCACCACAGCTTGATCTGCCTCTAGAGTTTGTTTTACTTTGTAGACATGTAGCCTTCTCGTAATTCATTGAGACACACGAAGATAAAACATAAAATCATGTGAGTCATTTGTTGAATCAAATTTGTTGTATACCCGGCAAACTTCCTTCGACAAACTTGGATAAAGGTAATCGATTTCAGGAGTTTCCTGCAAAAAGTTAAAAACCTATATAAGTTCTCGACTACTTAAACACAAATCTTTTTCAAACTATAATTCAACTTACAAATCTAAAACAGTTGGTAGCCTGTGTTGCGTGTTTCAAAAATTTAATTTGGTATCGGAGTATTTGTGTGTATACAATGAAACATGTGGATATGGGAAGTAATGCAGATTATCTTGAACTACGAATTGGCATGTCTACAACAAGTTTATAAACAGTAGACATGAAAATGTCGTGAAATTAGAGACAAAATTGAGTGTTGGATACATGCTGCTAATTATCCTGACGCGACACTATGTAAAAAAAGTAATCTTTCATGTAAAGGCACAACATAATGCATTGTAGCATTTTAGGTTTGCTGTTAGCACTTACATCTATTTTAACTCTTTGGCACAGGCAGATGGAATCTTCGCCTTACAACGACATGGTTTCGCCAAAGTCCATGAAATACAAACGAGTAGTCACACGTCAGAATGTATTACTATTTGTAAGCATTTCTAACAAACATAATTAAAGGTTGTTACATTTTATTTTCTGCCACAAGAGAAGCTGGATAGCTTGTTTTACATGTCATTATTTGTCCATTTGCAAACTCGTGTGCTAAGTGGGACGGAAGTTATAATAGAGCTAAATTATCTTACAATTAGACTTTGAAGACAATTTTGGTCTGAGTGTATTATTCATAGGAACTCTTTGCCCAATTTATAGAAAACACAAGTACAAAAAATCTGCAGTTGTCGTCTGTCTGTTGTCTTAGCTATTGGGGAAATGGATACATGGTGTCAATATGAATTTCAATCCTGTTGGAAGTTTCATTATATTTGTGAATTGGATCAGCATTTCCAATAGTCTGGAATGTTTAGGGGTGAACAGACACCAAAATGAAATACTCGAATTCGTACTGAACTATTCCACTCGTGGGAGTTACTTAAATATTGTAAGTCTAATTTTTCAGGAGAACAAGGTTAATTGTTTAATGACTCCACTTAAGGATGCCTTGCATTTCGCCATGACAAGTGGATCTCTAATTCCACTCTACATTAGAAAAGTGAACAACGAAATGGAACTGAATGTACTGGAAATAATTAAAAATATGGGGATCGATCTGAACTGGCCTCGCACTTTAATTCTCGTGTGGTCGACCAATCCACAGCATTATTATTTTTCTGAAGAGAATATTATCAATCCACTTGGGATCAAAAATAGAAATTCGCAATTGGAGTGGAATCGGTGTTTCCAAATTCCATTGGCTCTAATAAACAACTCCTGGAAATGGAAAGACTTGGACAGAATATTCAAATCGTATAAAAACCTCATCTTGGATTATTACGAGACACCATATTACCAACTTCAGATACGGAAGCCTAATAATCAAGATTTACTGTCTGGACATAAAATGATTGTAGCTATAATTCTTCAAAGGCTGAATGTGAGTGGATCTGTGTGTAACAGATCTCCAGATAATCAACACTTTCATTTCAAAGGAGACATCCAGTTTGCTGTCAACACGATTGAAGACTTTAAGACGCTTAGTTTAAATTCCGAGTTGTTTTATTCGCATGAAACATTCTATATTAAGTTTGGTTCTACATTTCGAACATCTCAGAGGTTAAGTTCTTTCATGATTCTCATTGGACCTCTTGGACTTACAGTATTTCTCGCAACAATAGCAACTATGGTGCTTATCAGTTCAGTGATTTTAATCCTGTCCGAGTTATTCGATGTCAGTGTAATTCCATTTGATTCAGTGGCGTCAGTTGTGTTGAGACCGATTTTGGATCAGTGTGAGGAACAAAGGCTTCCGTCTATTAGAACTTACTTCAGATTGATTCTAACCGTGTGGCTGTTTTACTGTCTTCTGATTACTGAAACATACAGAAGTGAATTGATAAGCCACATGATGAAAGGACAAGATAAAGTTTGGATGAAGGAATTCCAAGAAATAGCTAACCACAATTACCACATTGTGAACCTGGGAGAACGTCCCGGAGAGTTTCCAAACTTTAACGACATTTGAGATTCAGAAGTATTGCACAGTAGCACACCAGAGAAAAGGAACACGTTCTCCCGAATTGTTTCAAAACTGAACAGCACGTCTCATTTTTTAGACGAAATGGGGGGAAAATCGGACGGGTTTTTTCTAAAGTCAATTGCCTCTGGAAAGATGCTATTTATAGGAGATTCGTGTGTACTTGAGATGTTTGCAGATGCAGTTGAAGGCGTGTTGGACAACCGGTTTTACGAGTTGTCTAAAGATTACATTCCAAAGAAGTTATTTTGGGCTGTGAAGCAAACTCCTGTACAGAAGTCGCTTCTGTTGATACTTAAGAGGCTCAGAGATTCAGGAATTCTTCAGATCTTTCGAAAACAAGAGGATTCGATTAATCGAGCTGTTATTAATGCTCAGTTTAAGAGATGTATGCAGAATCTTTGCTATCTAAATCTGGAGTGAAATCTAGGAATCGAGGGAAAGCTGAGACGCTTAAAATTACGCATGTGACAAGTATAATGGGAATTCTGGCAGCGTTACTTGGCGTCGCTAGTTTAATGCTGGTTTGCGAGTTGCTAACAAAATCGTTTTTAAGGTCTCTTTAAGGAATGAGTTATCTCTGGCTGAATAGACTTTTCACAAGACTTGAGGTCTAATCACTCGTCACCTAAATAAATCTCTGGAACTCATGGGCTGAGAATATTCCTTGCAGAATACGAAATATCTTCCATCGTCCCAACCCAAGACAGCAATATGAAGGTGGGTAAAATTCATTCTAGCTAGAAGTTTTAGCATACCATCTCCCAATCTTTTCCAACTTACCTGTCTTCGATTCCGAAAATGTTGGACAAGAATCTAAAATTTTAATATAACGTCAACTGCCTCGTGTCTGAATCAGTACGAATGTAATCACTGCATCGGTAATTTAAATGTTGTCAATAAAATATTCTACCCGTGTTTCATTATGGTGTTCAGCTCTTATGGTCTGTGAATAAATATATTTCGTGAAGTTTAATGCTATTATATTGAATGTTTTATTGTAAGAATGTTGACTGCAACTAAAATTAATGGTATTTGGAATAGGATAAATCTTTTCGATGATAATTGAACAGGAACTACTACTTGGTAGCATCAGGGCTCATGTTTTTGCGAATTTTATGGTCTTACGTGTATTTAATGTTATATATAGCTTCTAATCACAAGTGTAGTTGACGCAACGCTACGATACACAATTGCATAGGGCAACAATCTAAATATTTAGTGAAGAGCATTTTATATTCATGATCAATGGGACACTTTAGTATCTACATCAACAAAAGCATTCTACATTCTAACCAAGTGCTGATTCAGTAAGAAGGACATTTACTTAATTTTAATTAATTTAAAATTACTTTATTATTCTCTAATTCTCAATCATTGAGTTTTAAAGTTTTAATTAAATGATCTTCTGGAGCCAAAACAGCTAATCATTATTAGACTTTAAAACTACACAAGCCATTCAACAGAGAGCCGAATGCGACAATTTACTATGAAATTTTCTTCTGCTCGAACTAACAAAACGCATTATTATGATACAGAATTGGCCGATAACGTTAGCTTCTGCCAAATACACGACCATTACTAAACAAATTGCAGTGCAAAATATAATAAAAACCGTTTGAATTCTGTCATTAATACTAACTGGAACCCATCTGTTTAATTGGGATAATTTAGACTGAATGTTTTTCGTAGCTTTTAAACGCTCAGGATGACTAGCAAGCGAAGTTACCTTCTTAACGATTTGATAGATTCCAGTTTCTACAATGCGTTTAAGTTTCTCCTTGAATCTTGAGTTGCCAGAACTCCGCACATTCCAACCAATCAAATCAGAAAACAATTCCTGTTTAGAAACATGAAAAGTAATCCATGAGTATTTTCTGAGAAGGTAATTAGCGTACATTTTTAACTCTTCACGTCTTTCCACCCATGCCGACTTTCCACACTGAACGATCTCCTCCTCTATCAGAATTTCCTTGTGGGCGTATCTATTTCCTAACACAAACGTCCGAGGAACTCGTCTAAGCTGGAAATGCTGAAGACTCATTAAAACTGTAAGTTGATTTAGGAGGAAGTTTTCATCCTGCAATATTGATAAATTACTCTTAAAATTTTGTTAAATGATCTCCAAAGAATAAACTCAAACCTGAAAACCCATAGAAGAGTCCTCCCCTATTATTTTGATCCAATTCAGTGTGCTACTGTACATCTCTTGAAAGAAAACAGGTTTCCAAAATTCAAATAGCTTAGAATCTTTCTTCACAATTTCTTCATCGGAAGTAGAAGGAAGAGAGAGAAGTGAAAAACATTTACGTTTGTGAGGTTTCGAGTGATACTTGTCGTATTTCGAATATTTCCAGTAAGATGTTCGTTCGTTTCCTCCACGATCCGAGAATTCTTGGGAATTCCACCAATCTCTGATTTGCTTTGTAGAATAATTCCTTTGAAGAAATTTTGTGTCCATTACACACGCGAGATCCTTAAAAGTGTTAGGTTGCTCGTAAGCCAGTGGGGAGTTGAGTTCTCGGATGGTGCTGCTGAGGAAACTATTTGTAAAGATGACTGTAAGAAGCATCCAACCTCCAGACACCAAGCGGAATGCGTTGGACACAGCCAGTGGCTGTGGCAGTGAATAGCCTCGATCCAGCAAGAATGAAACAAAAAACAAAGCTGATGAGAAGCCTTGGAGGAATTTTTTCAACAAGTATCTCGTGTAAATTTTAGAAACAATCCACAGGACCATTGGACAAATGAGAATAGCTAACCACGCGTCCACTTTAAAAGGATTTGTGTAAAACCGGAAGCTGAGTTGATAGGTCTTGTAACAGGTGAGATACGAATATCCCGATGTGTCTACTACGACAGGAGGTCCAGTGTATCCATATGCGGGATACAACATTTGCTCTGCCTCTCCATTAATGAGGCCAATGTATTTAGATGAATGTGTAGGTTTGCTCCAGTTCAGTTTTGTACACTTAGCAATGTCGCTGTAGCTACATATTAATGATGCGTTTATTTTGTACAGCAGAATTGAAATAATGTACAAGTCTGGGGAGTAAAGTTTAAATGGATTGCGTTGAGCCGTTTCTGCTGTATTGTAATTTCTAAAGGCTTCTTCCTTTTCCTTAATTGTAGTCAAATAGACTTTAAACTCCAGCGATGACGTCTGGTGCGCAGAAAAGGTGTTAACGAGCACTTGCTCAAGCAAAAGACATTCTGTTTTTGGATACTTTGGTATTCTGGCAATGTGAAAGCAAACGCGATATTCCAAGGAACGCGTAGGGAGATACGCAATGGCCACGTTGAGACTAAAAAACGCCACACTGATTGATGGGGGCTCGAAAATTATAGCGGGACTTTCTCTGTAAAAGCCGTGAGTATTAAAATACAGAGTTTTGTCTGAGAGCAGATACAAAGCGTTTCTTTGGTAAATAAAACTGGCAACATTTTTGTAATACAAACTGTGAGAGAGAAAGACAAGTGTCAATAGGTATTCGTGACCTCTAGACCTAAGAATATTGAAACGTGTTTGATCTTTCATGTACTTTGTGGGCTTGAATAGGATATTGGACAATATTGATTCTATCGACACTGGAATTGTTTGTGGATATTTTATTTCAGGGACAAAGTGTTTTGACATCACCGTTTCGTCTCGTAATAGGCGAATATGAGACGATGGAATTTCTCTGACAAACGAGAGTATGGATTGACTTCCATGTTCCTCTTTTAAGCAATTAATCCCGCAGGAATTTAACAGAATCAAATCGCAAAAATACAAACGCTTGAGATAATGTGACATCATTGATGTACAGACTGCACTACTTTAAACTAAAGAGCAGAATTGGGATTTTGTTGTGAGGTGCTACTTGAGTGGCTAAATAGCTCTTTAAAACTGTTGCCGTGGATATATGGTTAGTACACAAAAGACAAGAAGTATTATTACCACAAACACATTCTAAAAAGATATTATGTGTTTAGAGAAAGTATATAATACGAAAGCTGGTTAATAACTTATAATATTATTGGTTTTCAGTCGCTTAATAAGCGTTGAAACATACACAGTGGGATCTAACACAAAAGTAATCAATGAGTAAGTGTTGGTTAGGACTTCCTGAATCGATATTCTACATGAAGCTTATTAGAGCAAAATAACTAAACCAGTACAACATTTTTTCTACCGTTCGTTTAGACTGGTTAGCTACTTATATATGTATAGCAAACTTTCATGCTATCTATCGAATGTCGTTCCAGGCAAACACAGACAGGATATTAGCAATTGCTGTTATTCAACCCGCAGGTGTTTTATGTCAGACAGTTGATATGATTAAAAAACTACTAACAACTTTGAGTTTGAAATGTAGATACTTTAAACAAAACAACATGTCACTCGTATGTAATATGCAATGAGTAATTGTGGTGTATTTGAGTGATCCAGTCGTCAAACTACAATTAACTGTACTTAATTCACAGTTGCATGTTTTTGTTTTTTGTCCTGACTTATTTCCTACCTGTTTACGTCAGAACCTAAAGACTCTAGTCCTTTGCAGAAAGTTTTTAGTGTAGTTAATTATGACTAATATAAAAAAACATAGAGCAACTAATATCAACTAAATAATCCATAGTGGTATGGAAATTCACAGAGATATTCTTCCTGGTGAATACGGTGAATATAAAACTGCTGCAGTGGTCTGATCATTCTAGAATATAATTTGTGGTCACGAACTGGCATTCTTGACAATATTAGTGACCTTCACATCTTCATCCCAACAATAAAATTCACAGAAATTTCCTCAACAAAATATTAAAGCCTCTTTAATGGCTTGGCAAACTTACAATTACATAAAAAGCTGCTGATGGTCATATTTAATTAACATTTAATTTCTCTAAAACTATACACATTCCATAGCTTAATTTATTCGAAAAGGATTCTTCTAGGCCCTTGACTGTCCACACTTACGGCGACTTCTTTATGAAACCATCAGCGCATGTTTTTTATGCCTTTGACTGAGTATCCTATTCCATTATCCAATCTCATCTTCATTTCTTGTAAACCCTCATAATTATGGACATCCTTTTGTCTATCTCTGCAAGAATCTTAGAGAGTTAGCTTATATCCTTATAGAACAAGCAGAGTGCCATTTCCGAATTTAACGTTCCCAAAAATGATTAGTTGTAAGCACTTATAAGGGACGATAGGCTAGCATGAAGTTGGTGGCGTTCATGGTTCTGACCAGTTGCTAATAAAACATCTTATTTGATCCCCGAAAGCGCAACCAAGTAATGCATTCTCACTACACCCGGATCTAACTAATTTAATATTAGGAATAAACAAGGGTGTGTAGATTAAAATAAGCACACGTGTCAGAAATTGTGTGCTATTAACAAGCTCCACGTGGATTATCGATTTACAAACACAGAACCAGCAATTACTTGTTACCTTATGCATTTATTTAGTTTGATTAGCGTAGCCATAAGAAATAATTTGTTGTCAAATGTATCCATAACTGTATACTTGAAGTGGTTGTTAAAAAAGATTTACCTTAAAAAAGATTTATCGATTAGCAACTGAGAATATTAATTCTCAAAAAATAAAATTAACTGAATTCCGCTTTTCGTGGTTCCGTTTGGTCTTCTAACACTTTAAGATGATAAATAAAGAGTTACTACTACTTGGTAGCCTCTTGTCTCATTTTATTTGCGACTTTTATGGTTTTACATGTATTTAATGTTGTGATTTAAAATCACAAATGTAGTACACGAAACGCTACGATATACTATTGCAATGGCTTGAAAATAAATGAAATAAATACAATAAATAATTCAACAAATGGATGAAGGTTAAATAAATGAGACAATTTGTAAGCATCCAAGATTTAATAAACATTAGATAAAGTGGCAACGGAATATTTAAGGAATGAATGTGAGGCATGTTGAGACATGAAGATTGTGTCCTACTTTCGCTAGGCACATAGCTGGGCGCAATGGTCTTATGTGTATGTAATGTTCTAACTTGTAATAACTAATGTAATAGGCGAAACGTGGCCCTTAAAATGTCTGAAAATTTAATAAAGAGCATTGTTTAATCTATGCTCAATGATGCACTACAATATTCACAAGAGCATTTTGCATTTTAAACAAGTATGTAGACTGTCCTCCTTACTTCTTAAATTACTTTGAATCTACAACCTTTGTTGTAAGAGAAACACGTTCAAATAAATACCTAAGCTATTGTTCATCTTCTAACAATAATAGCTGTAATGGTGTAATAGAATATTTTTTGCCAACTTGATGGCTTTTCGCGTAATCTTGGATCTTTTATGTATGTTGTAAGGGTGTGAGTGACTATTGATAGAGCAAAAGCCACTCATGCCGCGTAAGTCACAAATGGACCCATTGCAGTCTCACCCATAACACGCACGATGCTTATTGTCCAGAAAGTTGGCAACTTTCGGTATTAAGTTTAAA
>JAQGAB010001599.1:0-15488 GCA_034696565.1 Isotomurus graminis
CGTGAAATCTTTGTGAAGGATTTATGGTCATTTATTCCGTGGCATAAGAGGCAGAAGAATGTACGAATTCTTTAATCGTTTAGTTATTATGAATACTCCCACCACCAGTACAAAGTACAAACCAATACCGTTTGAAAGTCAGGGTCGCAAGAATTTAGAATTCCGAGATTTGTAAAACTTCTTCCTTGATTTCCTTTACGAGATGTAACAACAGTTACTAAAATATCAAGTTCAGACTTAATAGCCACGTCGTGAATCTCCATATTTCCATATCGCACCAACTTTTAGTAAAATTCTGAAGATCTGAAGGCGACTAACTTTTAATTTTGAATAGACATTAAGAAGAGTCGCGTGGTCGCGTGTTTTTAATAATAATGGAGGTAATAAGAGGTGTCCGTCCCATTTCAACTTTAAAGAGCAATAAAACTAGCCATAAATAAGTCCCTCACTACTTCGTAGCGGCTGAGTGGTCAAGAGAAAAGAAATAATTCATTCATAGCCAGTCATATAATAATTCAGAACCACCCATTAACACAATGCTCTCACTTATTTGCTTGTGTTATGAATTAGCACTGTCTAGCAAAAATCCACTGCATTTGGAAAAATAGGAATTTTAAAGGACAACTCAGATTAAAAGTTTATTCGTTTTGCTATAATAATAATGTGAACTACTACTCATAGTTATTAGTTGTTAGCCACTTATTCTTCTTGAAGGTTTCAGGCTATGGCGTGGCACTTTTTTCATCTTGAGATCATCCTTATTTACCATCTTTAGTTGATTTACGGTATTGAACTCATTTGCATTTGCACTTTTGTTAAAAACATCAATATGCTGGGGTAGATTCATAGTACATATTATGGTTTAGTCTACGCAACAAAAATTAAAACGAGTGTGATAATAAATTGCTAAACAAATTAGAACTACAACTACTACTGCCCATTATGTTAATCAGCTAATTGTTCAATATTTGTTCAGGACTTAGGCAGAAGTGGTAGCCATGTAGGACTTTGAATTCTGTTTTCAATCATCATTACATATGCCAAAGAAATGGCTGGTGCATATAAAATACTTCACAATGATAATTGAAGCAACAAAGGGCGTGAGGTACAGTTAATGTAACAAATTACTGTGATGGTTTTGCACATTAAAACGTCTCTGGGAGACTTGTTAAAATAAGAGGAAGGAACATTATCGTAAATATCGTAGAGGTAATTTAATCACTATTCTTTATTAAATAAAGGGAAGAAGAAAATCGATTGGCAAATTGTACTGAATTGTTTGCACATGTGAATTTAGCACCTATTGATTCATTAAACAATTTATCCTTTATAGAAATACTTGAGCAGATCACTATCACCATCTTCCTAAATTTTGATATCAAACACGATCGACTAACTGGACGGGGAAGAAGGAGGGTGAGGCACGCATAAATAAAGTTTAAAGTGAATAAACCCTCGCGAAGGCACATTAACATATTCTTCGTACTTCTTGGAAGGAATTATTGCGGACTAAAGTACAAGTGAGGATTTCTTTGGGAGACGAGGCAAGTGCTGACAACTCATAAATTCACGAAGCAAGCTGCCTGTTTGATATGATTGCTCACATGAGTTGGTTACTTTTGTAGTCTGTGTTACATTGAGAACCACTACTTACACAGAATGAACAAGTTGTGTCTCCATAAAACACAAATATTCTTTTAGAAAAAACATCCCAGACCTGTGGGCATCATGAGTTGGCTGGCAGTCTGTTTGTTTGTGTGGAGTATGATTACAAGCAACATTGTACACTTGGCAAAATGTAAATGAAATTCGTGGTGTAATTTAATGTAGTACTTGTACGTGTCTGTGAGGAAAGGAAGGTAGGGTTAAGACAAAAACTTTATTGGAGACCTTTATTATAAGGAAATGCAGAGAGAAAGCGCAGGAAAGCATTTATGGATTTATATTCTGTGATGCATCTCCAACAAAAACTCCTTAAGGCATTGCAATGGAAGTGTGTTATCATAAGGAACAAGAATTTCGTGACTTATAAGACTTATATTTTTCATCTAAAAGACGGATTCAGGGCACACTACTTCTTTTTCCGAAGAGATTCAAAGTATCACTTGCCACGGGATGTAAGGTACAATTACTTTATATGTGACTACACAAACACGAGAGGGATGTGAATGTATAGAAACAGAAAAGTCACCCTAATGTAAGAAAATCTTGAGTAGTAAGGTTAGAATTAGTTTTTCAGGCTTACATGACTAACACACGTATAATGATTCCCGACAGGTAAAATGAATTTTTGTAATGCAATATAAAGTATAATGTTATGTCATGTATGTGTCACGGGTTGTATGGAATATCATCGATGCGCAACGTTAATTTTCCAGGAGAAGGGGGATGAATTTGGGGTTCGTGTAAGGATCTCCTTCTACTAGTTTGTTCATCATCATTATACAGCATGTTAGGGATGATGGCAGTGTTGGTGCGAGTAAAGCACACAGGGCGAAACAGCAGACAAATGTGACTCGTCTATCCTTTCTCATCCGTCTTGGACTCAGTGATCCAAGACCTATAATCAACTGACATTAATTTTTTCTCTGTCCAGAAATGAATGTATGTTTGAAGTTTGGAAGGTCCTCTCATTCGTCAGAAAGGAGACGAGGCAAACAACCATATCTCTTTAATTTACTTTCTCGTCGGTGGTGATTCCATTTTGGTTGATGAAAAATTATTGTTCTGGGTAAATGAGAAAAAACATTGAGGTAGCTGAAGTAGAGGTAGCAGGTTGCTTACAGTAGAGTTGTAAAGAGGAAACCAGAGACATTCATTTCTTTGATTTTTTATGCTTGACATAATCCGATGTCTCTCCCATTAGGAAATGGACTAATAGCCCGTTACGGTTACTCAAGAAGGGGACCCTTTTCTGATTCATTCTTAATGTGTAATAGAAGCTCAGAGTACTTGAAGAAGTTTGAGGAGTAAGTGATTTCTACTTGATATCAACTTGACTGGTAAGCCAACTGGTGTAGCAGCTAACTGACAATAAAGCTACTTTCCTTATGCTCTCGGTTGTTTTTTTTGCTTGGTGGATGTCCAAAAGTGAGACGGTGATGATTGTATCATACTGTGTGATGAAATGTCATACATTTGTGGGCACCAATTGAATCCAGTGGGAGAGTAGTTTGGTTAAAAAACAAGGGTTGAAATGTAATTTCCTTTTTGGATAAACTGATGGAAGAACGCCTAACGAACACTGAGAAACGGACGAAATGTTCCAATTACATTCATTAACTCATCCGTGTAGCAATAATCATTATGACTTGGATGGCCTGCGATGATTACGCTCGGGAGAGGCAGAAAAGGTACTTGAAGTCCCTGTGACTTTGTAGATGTGCTATCCGAGTGGTTGCTTTGTAGCTTCTACTTCCTCTTTTTATTAGTTCTATAATTGCTTGAATTAGCTGAGTTTTCTCTCGCACCTTCATTAAAAATGTACAATTTGGGGAGTGTTATGGTGCCCTCCGTTGTTAGCCTATTTTGAGACTTTCTATCTGTTTGTTTAGGCTACTTTAGGCTCTGTTGTGATTACAAATGGCCCACAGATAAGGTTTTATGTGGTGTCTGATGATCCTCTACTGTTCTAATGAGAAGTGAGTACCTCCCGACAGGATGGAAGCTTGCAAACATTTACACTTCTTATGGAAATTCTAACAATAATGGTAGGAGTAAGAGTTGAATAGGTTATACGGTGTTGGTTGTTACCGAGTATGTCTGGATGGAAATAGGGTTGAGTAGCGTCTCTAACCTGATTACAAATGAGAAGTAGAATTATAATTATTCCTACTCCACACAGACTTAAATTAAGTATACCTTACAGATAGAAAAGTGTAATTTACTAGAGGAATTACAAAGATCTTGTCACTCTCGGCTGTCTGCGTCTTTTGAAGTGTGAGGATTCTTTCTCGTGTGTCATAAAGTTATCATCACTTCCTCCCGACAATCTTTGTGTGAGTCTGTCTCGACTCTCGTGTGTAACACATTCCTAGGCTAATGACAAACTACTACATTACCGTACATAGTCATTACTTATTATACTCCAAACAAACAATAACCCAATAACTATGCTCGTAAAAATAATCAAACAATAATCATAAATCACAATGATGCATGGACGATGCTTAATGCATTGTAAAGTGAGATGTGAATGCAATAATGTGCGGTTGGTATGCAATTGTAAAGTTTTAAAAAGTAGCAACCGTGGTTCGCCCATAAGGTACAAGACGAAGACTAATTGTAATGTTCAAAGTGTGTGTGTCAGATTCAAATTATTATTGAATGCTGATTAGCCCACGAGATAAGAATATTGTAATGACAGGTGTAATTAGGATTTGAGTAGGGAAAGAAACAATCCTCCAAGAGAAGTGGCTGTGTCTGAGAGATATGCTATTTATAATTTACACTTTTTAGAGATTGATAGTAGCACCGGTGGTATAATAGTTGTGGAAGTCACTCCTACACAAAATATTCTAAGGAAATAATTACCCTCCCTAAACAATGACTAGATCATCATCATCTCTTGATGATTGTTTTACAGAAGTTCAGCAGGGAGGATGACTTTTTCATTGCCAGGAACAAGGGAGTGGAGGTTTTTTGTGGAAGGATTCTTCCAAAGTTAGGCTTATTTGGACTGGACAAGGAATTAAAATGATTGACAGGATATTAATAAAAGAATTGAAGAAAAGTTGGAAGTTGGTTGGGGTTTGGAGTCAAGAAATGTCTTTGTGGGCTGTGTTTTCTGTAAGAGTGCAATGTATAAGAATTACAACAAGGATTCCAGGAAGAATACATTCAGAGGGTGTGGTGGGCACGAGAGACAACATCTTTAAGCCTCTCTCCGTGTATGTCCAGTTTATCTCATTAGGCAGGCCAAGACCTGCTCACCTCCTTCCACTAAATGGGCGAAACTATTTTATCATTCGGACAATGTCAAAAGATACATTACAATTACAACCATGTGGATTACAGGCGATGCTTTCACATCGACTTATTGATGGGAATTATTGATTGTATTGAGTTATGCTTGTGGTACAAGTTGAAGATGTACAGAATGTAAGTAAGCTACACATGATGATTCAAATGCTTTCTACAAAGATTGATTGATGATAGGAGTGGTTAGGCTTTCCTGGTTTGTGTTCGTATTGACTTGGAATTCAATTAGTCTTGAACTTAGTCCACACAGATTTGTGAGCATTTCATCCCTAATTTGGTTGGATGAAGGTGCATAATTCCCCTGTGAGGATGAAGGTAGATTGATCGAAAGTGAGAAGAGTAATGTGCATAAAAGACTGAGGTAGAATGCCTTAAGTTGTGCATCGAAATTACACACTAACCAAAGCTTTTGATAATTTAAATCACAAACCTCGTTTTGGGTTGATGACCACGCCACGAGGGCTACAAATAATTATACGTACTGAATGGAATCACAGAAAGAGGAAAGATTTCCCTCGATATCGACAACAGCACCATGAATAATCTACATCTGAGAGATCATGCAAGGATGAGACGTGCATTCCTACATGAAACACTTTGGCGAGCAATTTACTCGGAGCCTCGAGAAAATCTTTGGCCTGTGGATATCTTGTCTTGTTCTAAACACCAAGTATTTAATATTCAGCAAGAATGAAAGTGTCTGGAACTTGGCTGAGGTATTTACACAGAAAAGTACGTACGATGTAATAATAATGATGAGGAGGGTAAGAAATGATTCAGACCTTCTTCGAGGGTTAATATTTTATAGTTATCGTGTAAGTGTGCTCCTGTCCAACATCTCTTCGGGGCTTTTCTGAAATGAAGCCAATATTTTTCGTGTTTTGTTTCAGGTGCGAATGTTTTGCATAATTTTCGCAGGAGAGATTTTTGAACTCTGAATTACAGTACAGTGAAGAACAATAATTAAATAGTCTAAAATTTAATCAGTGTTCCTGTCCTTCTGACTTAACTGATGAAGGTATTAGGAATTAGGATTTCATGTGGAATGTAGCAGGTGGCATCCGAAGAGATTTTAAAAGGGAAATGTTATACACCCCACATAAGTGCCATTAAAGCCACCACTGGGTACAATCTCCTCGGAGTCCTCCCATTGTTCAAGAAGATCTTAAATGTCCATTTCTTAAGATTTAAAATGCATCTACAAAGACCCTCACCCAAAAAGAATTGAAAAGTCCATGACACATGGAGCTATTTTATTGTAACTTCTGTTGCTGCCTACAATCCTTTATCTTTTCTAATCTCACTTGTAACATCCGTCGTGCTATGAGTGACTTAAAAAGAAGTAGAACAATAGAGTGGGATGCATATGCACTGTACTGACCTTTGCCACACTGACAGTGAGATAAGGTTGAATTGAATTGCTTAAAGTTTTAGGGAGAGAATGGGATACAATTAAAAAGGAACAGTTGCTTGTGGTAGGGTTATCTTGGAGTTATCTCTCCACTGAAACATTTGTTTCAACCCGTTAATTAAAAATCTAGACATGTTTACATCAACACTTCAAGTTTAAAGCGAAAAGACAAAGCAACAACCGAAACGAATCCAATACATATTTACTTATCATTTCTTCAGTATCATTCACAGTGAATTAAGTAAACGATAACTTTTTCGGAATAGATGAATACGAATGAAGCCCTGGGAGAAATTGTGCACATAAGCAATCATGTCAGATATCACATGCATTATTCATTTGCTGGAGAGCAATACAAGATATATCACCTTGTACAACAAGCACTATTGTGTTTTATGTAAATCTTTGCTAGTGATAGGGACACCATGTGCTCTGCTTGTTCCACTACTCACGAGATTTGTTTCCTTCTCCGTGACTTATGAAATGAATTTAAACTTTTGTGTGAACTACGAATGCTGGGTAAGTTTTTACAAAGTTTCTTATTGAATCGGCCCCATGCTGTAAAATTGGTCGTTTTAAGGTTGGTTTCAAAATGATAAATGTCGACGCAAATTCATATGATTTAATGGAGAAACACGTTGGAGTCTTCCTTTCAACGCCTGCTGAGAGTGGCAGAGAAAAATCAACCTGCAATGAACTTGGCTGGATGCAAGAAGTTAAATGGTTGAAAGTGAACGGGAACTAAAAGGGGGAAGTTTTTTGAGAATCTCCCGAGTAATTTTCTAAATTTGATCTGACAGAAAAATTACGGGTGAACACCTGAGATGAGAGTTAAATTGTTTGAGTTGGATAATGTGATGTTGTACGATATCGAGGTCAAGAAGTAGTAAATGAGCCTCTTAGGCTGTGGAAATGACACTTAGCGAAGAATTATTGGAAAATCATGTCTGATAAAAATTATTTGATATTCATAGTAAATTTTTGAGGAGTCAAATGAAGAGCAAATTATAAAAGAAATGAGTAAAATTGCCTCATTAATGGAGTTAAGTTTTGTTAATCACGTCGTTTGTAGACAAACGAGTTCGTTTTGAAAGTAATTAATCAAACGAATGTAGACAAACGAGTATGGACATTTAAAATGTGGTACATGTGTAAAGAAATCCTTCTCTGAGGTTTATGTACTGCCAACTGCAGCAAAAGTGGTAAAGCTATATGAGTGCTGAGAAGAAGAGTAATGGGCTATCTAGTAATTAATTGGTCCTCATCTTACTTTCTGTAATTATTACTACAGGTATATACCAGTAGTGCAATTTATTATTTTAAATACTTCAATGGAAGTTTTTAGACTTCTGCGAGTAGATGATTTGTGCAGGGCTGTTAAGTATTTTTGCATTCATAATGATTCAGAAAGGATTATTAGTCTCTCTCTAGATGCTAAAACCAATTCTAACTACAGCAAGGTGTTTACACACAAAATATAATAGTTCAGCCTTGGCAAAACCAAATAAACCGTAGATGATGATGAACTGCATTTTTAAACAATTATGAAAACACTCTGAAATCACACGGATGCAATTAAAGTTCAAGTCTAAGATAACCTATAGGATATGACAGACCATCAGTTATTTGTTAGAAGCTGTGTAACAAGTAATATGAACTTTAACGATGAAGTTGATGAACAACAACTGTTCGTTTCCATTCAGGGAAGGAAAGGAAATAATAATAATTTTTCTGCCACTAACTGACAATGAAGATGATTAGAGAATCTCAATTTCCAAATGAAACTAGACACTTGAACGCACACCCTTTGGAACGTACAACATAAGCCATGGAGTTTTGATTATGTGTTATGTTTGCCTCTCTCTTTAAATCAGGTAGGCCATAAACTACAAAAATTAGTGAAATAAGCTACCAAACTACTAATCTTGTGTAAGAGGCTTCATGCATTTGTGCCATCAGATTTCCTTTCGTCTTAAGATGAAATGTCCTTATACGATAAGTGAAATAGGAAGTGTCATATCCAGTTAGTTCATCAACATTTTTTGAGAAACGCTTTGTCTCTCTAGTGCCTTAAGGTTTTACACAGAGCGATGAGAAAGCAAAGATTTTGGCAATCAGGAAGAAGCATGTGAAAAACAGATCTCTTAAAATTGTCTCAGCTTACCTTTATTGTCTTTGTCATTAGTAGAAGAAATGAAGGAAATCGGGATGGATATCTTCTTCCCAGGGACACCACAAGGGCCGTATTGAAGGGTCCATGGTTTGTCAATATAAACCGGGTGGTCGCCTGTCAAAACAATGTCCGATGAACCTGACGATTGGTAAGTTGCGGTTGAGACTTCCTGATCCACTCCAGTGCAATTGGATGTCGCCCAATTAGACGGTAGAAGGATGGACACTTGACGGAAGTAGGACTTGCCATTTGTCGCCTTAAATAGGTAGTCGGATGTTCGGCTGATTAAGTTCTGGAATAAAAATAATACGGGTTATTATTAGTGGTTGTTTTCATATTGTTCATCCACTCAATTAAGTTAAACATTGTGAGTTTCAGGGTTGCATCTGCATATGGAGTACGCAACCCAGTTAGCAACCAACTGCACCTGGCGCATTTGTCATCATTTCATGGGATATGATAAGGAAAGCACGAAACAGCGTTTGGTGACACAACCAAGGAGAGTGTCTAACTTCTCGGAGGATGCTGACCTACATTTTTACCTTGCGCACGGTGTTTCTATTTTCGTTTAGAGAAATGCATCTCATCTCATCAGAGTAAAAAGGGTTTATTGTTTTTGTACTTTACAAGGGGTCTATTATTTGTATTGTAGTGTATGGAGTGGAGGATGCCACAGGCCACACAGTTGTCCACGTCATGTACAAATGCTCTCTTTGAATTCGTTGTACGAGACTCTGATGACACATAGACAGAGAAACGTTATGAATTTTAAATTAAATATAACTACAAGACAAAGGGAAGTACATTGAATGATTTGGCTTTTTGTAGCGATGTCACTCAACTCATCTTCTTCATAGAGCCTTGTATCATGTGGTAATAAGATTTTGTACAGCGATAGTTTGCGACTGAAGACTAAATATGTCGGTAATACACTGACAGGAGAATCTTTTACAGATTACTTGCACAAAGTAGGATCACACACATTTATGTATGAATTGAAATTCACATGTAAAGAAAAGAATGAGTGATTTATCTGAAAGATGAATGAAATATAATACACGCTTTTGTCTAATTTATGCACGTATGAATGAAATTGATGCCAAATGGCTAAATGACTGTGTAAGTTTTGCACGTTGGTCATGTACTTCTAAATGCTCGCAGATGATTATTCAATTCACTGAGGTGAGTCGAGGAGATTGATATTCGAAATAACACTGCATTAGGAGACGAAGATGGGACGAGGATGATCTGTGTTATGTACAACGTATGAACGTACTGAAAAATTCAATTGGAATCTTTTGCAATAAGACAAGGCATAAATAATATATGAAGCAAGAGAACATGTGCTGCATGAGATTTGTTGTGTTGAATGGATTTAATAGAAAGATGCGCAAGTGCCATTTAACCAATTTACATCGTACAATGTGAGCTTCAAGTGATTTCAT
This sequence comes from Isotomurus graminis, assembly GCA_034696565.1. Classification (NCBI taxonomy): domain Eukaryota; kingdom Metazoa; phylum Arthropoda; class Collembola; order Entomobryomorpha; family Isotomidae; genus Isotomurus; species Isotomurus graminis. Next base: position 10,010 of record JAQGAB010001599.1, read on the forward strand.
ATGCGAATAGCTGTGATAAGCCCAGCGGGTTTCTTTTGCTATTTCCACTAAGAGAAGGTGATTCAACGCCAGGTAATGTTTTGAAATTGTAGAAACTTGACCTAATGGAGATAAGATTCGTTGCAAAGAAAATATGCCAAGCATTTATGATTGTAATACTTTATCAACATTTTGTCTCTCGCAGCTTCCACAATACATATTTAGAAAGATGAGAAGTGAAAATGTAAATAAGCGTGAATGGAAATAAAAGGAAGTATTGATTGATCTAAGATGTAGTAGAGTGTAAGACCAAATTCACAATTATTGTTAAGACAAGAGTGTGCCAAAATAATAGCCAACTCATGGTTATGTGTTATTATTAGTTTGAACCAATAAATTATTCCAAGACACTTTCACAACTTTGATTTGTTGGTGTGTGTTTTGCATGTTCAGAACAACAAATCAAAATACCAAAAGTAGTAGTGTTTCCTAAAATAGACAAGTTAGAATACTTCAGGGAGTAAAAACACTTTAGGAGGTTATGAAAGAAAACATTTTGAGTTATAGGTTCAACAAGACAAATGGAGATGGATTCATTATCATTATTCCAACAACGTCATTTTTGGAGTGGAGTAATTAATTGAACTACTAACAACCAACTAATACGGTAATTTCCTTAAGTAGCGTGTTCTTTAGAGTGTAATACTAATTAACGGCAGCTTTAAAATCATTTGAATTTGTTTTGGCAATTGGAAGTTACCTAAGACAAACTTTCAAACGTGAACAAAATATCGTGATGAAAGTATTATAAAATGTAGATTGGTTGATTGTCACACAATTTTGTAAATGAATAGATATACACCTTTTTATATTAGAATATTTGATGGTAGTAAAGAAGTAATCCATTCCACCCGTTTGAATCTCAATAGTCACCTGCTGGCCGGCTCGCTAAGCCGTTTGCTAAGGGACTACTTAGTCTGTGGATATGAAACCACAGTTCAACCCTTACAATTATAAAAGAAGAAGGCATGAGCAGAAGATGAATAATGAGAGTCCTGTGTGAGTAATTTGTAAAAGAGAATTTTCCAAGTCATTCTCCAAATCCCTCATCGGTTTATGAAGGCAGTGATAAAATTACAGTACAGTGTGATGCCTTTTAACTAATCAAATAGGTATTTTCTACCTTCTGACTTTCTTCAGATGTATCACAGAAGAGTTATTAATACTACATTCCACACCTCCTTCTACCTCCACCTTGACTTTGGTAGCATGATACGTGCCAAAAGCTCCTTTACCCGGATCAGATATCCTTTCTTTCAGGTTTCCCATTCCAGCAGGTAAAATAAGGCAGTGGTGTATACTGCATGTCATCTTCATGACCATGATGAGTTAGTGTCCCTTGAATAACAATGCGGAATAAAAACTCACTACTAATCCACTGAAAGTTTAAAGTATGCAGCTCAGAGAGTGAGACTGACCAGATGGCCTGCATACAAGTGAATTTTTAACATTCTCAAATCAAAGTCACTGACTTAACTTACTGGGTGATTTCCTTTCCTGTTTGTCTCTCCTGTGACGAACAATACGATTGCCTAGGTGTAGGTCTGCATGCATATCTTACGTACAAAAGAATGAAATGTGGGTCTCATCTCTCCTGTGTAGCTCTCTGTGTATACTTTTACTTACTTATAAGGACGAAATGACAATTCATCAAATGATTGTCAATCTCTTTATTCTTTGCTTCCTACGCGTGGATTAAAGTTAAAAGTCTCCAAGCTAAAATTCGATCCTTCAAGTATCGAAAAAGTCACGTATTGTTGTAGAGATGTCCTTTTCTAAATTGCTTCTCTTCGCCTACTGAACAGAATATCTGTTGCATTTCATTATACGACACATTGTCAAGCCCCAATAATCTCCGGATGGGCTAAGCCGAGTGACTTTGATAGTGTCACAATAAGTACAACACATTTCTGCTTAAATCTCAATGTCAACAATGGACAATGTAAATTATAAATGGTTATAATTCAGATGACTTCCCAGTAGTTCTTATTTTAAAGGATAAGTCTTGGACTTGAAGTGAACAAACGATCATTAGAGAAGAGCTTATCTGATGTTGAAAAAGTTTTCTATCCCTCATTAAACCCAGAAGGACTTTAAAGACCAAGGTAATGTTTAGTGAAAAATAAAAACTTGGAATATTAATGGTTATGATGGGGACACAATGTCATTCATGTAGAATTGTGATCTGCAAAAGTTTCTTTAATTTGCTAGTAGCAATAATGCAAGCGTTGAGAAGCAATTAGACTGAACAAAACTACCCTTGTATTATGCATATCATGGCCAGAACATGTCTCACAATATATTCAACAATAGGGAAGATTTAGCAGATCGATAAGACTGCCACCGATAAGGGTTGTCACGTTTAACATTTGGCCTTTTATTATCTTCCCTGTTGTACACATAGACTCCTTTACTGTACGAATTATGGAGGAGTACTTTATGAGACTGTAGAATCTATTCATCCTCATTCTTGTGTCATTTGTCTTTTCTCCAAGAGAAGGACTTTGTGCTTCTGGTTTACATGAGATATTTGCTTACATTTTGAAATACTGCTGGCCACACCAAGAAGAACAAGACACCAGCAGGATATTGTTTTGTACTTGTACAGTTTCAAGAGGGACACGTTTGAAAGTAGTAACGATAATTATTCTTATGGATGGGGTATTGTGTATGTAGAGATCGGCCATCAGGAATAAACCCACTGTGGTGTCCAAGTGCCATTTCATTACTTGATGATATTTAAGATAACGCAATTACTGTGAATGTACAGGATCATTTGATAGTTGATATGGGTTGTCTCCTGATACCCTACTATGACTTCTGGACACGTCCGTATTATTTATTGCCTCCTTGTCTTTAACAAATTAAAGTTGAATTTAATGCTAGTCTGACCACCTTCGTGTAGTTGTGTGTGTCATTAAAGTTGAAATACCCTATTGGCTCGTGGGGAATGATCTTTTAAGTTCTAAAACAAATGTTGACAGTGAATATGTATAATTCCTCTGAGGAACAGTGTTGCTGTATGACATAACCCCCAGTGGTTGTTCTGATATAAATGAGGAAATACTCGGCAATACTTCTAGCAATTGAATTGATTATACTGCTAGCGTCTAGTTGTATACTGCAGGAAATCATAAAATGAAATGAATGAGCTGCGATAAGAAAGTAATAGTGTGATTGTATAAGGAAGAGTGAGAAAGGCCAGCTCAAAGATCAATGGGAAAGATACTAAAGAGAATGAGACTTTTGACAGGGGCAAAAGATTTAACGCAATTTCTGTCACTTTTCTCACCTTAAAATTATGAATATTTCATTCTTAACTGTTATTGTTGGTGTGGATGCATTTTGTTGGAAATTCGTCGTGTCTATTTCTATTCAGGCAAATGTACTTGTTGGTGCAAGTCTTTATTAAGCCCTGGGGATGAAATGGGGGAAAGAAATATGAAATCAAAAATGATTGTTGGAGAGATACGTTGTTAGAGTTTTGATAAATGATTTTTGTGTCTGCACTGCTCAAGGATGTATGCCTAGATCACTGTCATTTACAGAACGAGAGTCATAAAGAAGTGTACATTTCTGAAGTGATTATCACTCTGAGATTATTATTACACTTAGTGTCAAACATAACTGCTCATTTGACACATATGAAACCATTTACGAGACACAGCCTTGTAGAGTTAAAATGCGGCTCTGAGTGTAACAACAACAAGAATCACTACTGGGGATAGCCCGTGGTGGTTGTTCTGATGTTGTAAATGTGAAGCCTGTTTACTCGTGTTTAAGGGAGTTTGCAGGTGAAGAAGGAATTTGATTTTTTTTAGAACTGCACGTGAAATTATAGAGGATCAAGTTGTACACATACATGTCAAAGCTTAGCACTTGCAACCCACACCTTAGGTGTCGTCCAACTGTCTGCTTGAACCATCAAAACACTTGTCTACTTTTATTGTTGTGTTCTGCCTGCAGTCCTTCCATTGAATGCAAAGAAATCACAAAATTTTATGACTACTGGTGAGCGACTGGAGTATCAACAAGTACATTTACAAAAGACAGTTCGGCCTTCAGCTTTCTTACATTTACATTTATGATTCAATCGAATAAAGTGTATTTGAGAATTGAGAAGACGGAAGATACTCAATTTAGAAAAGTAGACAAGTCTCTTTGAGAGACACGTTTGACTTTAAAGACGCGACCCTGCTGACACTGACTGACGAGATGGGGTACATATTCAAGATGGTTAAAGTCTATTGAGTTAAATGCTAAGGAGATACAGGTTTCCTTTCCAGAGTGATAGTGGTGAATGTAACATGTTAAGATGTAACTTTTGTATTAATATGGGTCAAGTAACTTCATTTTAAAAATTAAGATGTATTTAGCAAGTCGCTTGATTCCCTGAGGGATTCATTTCATTTGAAGATTGGGTTAAGAGGATTATTATGACTGGTCTTCAGTAGGAGAACGGAATAATGAATGCAATTCTACAAGTTTAACTTGACTGGATGGACTCTTAACACACAAAATTGGTTAAATGCTTAGTGTAATTTGATATGTTTAGTAAATTGGTGTTGGAGTGCCATATGATAGTATGTGATAAGTGACTAGTGACTTTAATTTGCATGTTTGAAAGTATCCGTATGCTCGCCTGACTACCGTTTTGTGTAAATTAAAGCGATAATTGCCATCAAAGTGACGGAAAGCAGCAGATGTGTTGTGCTTTTGAGCTTTAGAATTTAAATTCTTAATCTTTTCTGACATGAATATGCATATGTGAAGGAAGAAGACGTAGAAAAGCTGATAATAATCAGGTGCGATATTGTTCCTTCCTACTGGTTTTAAGATTGAGGATTGGAAAAGAACATTCAACACAAATTATGAAGAGCTTGAAGTATTCATGTTGTGAATATGACTGGTTGTTGTTCATTTTGTGAAAAGATATGTGTACCTTTTCACCGTTTACTTGCACACGGTGGTTGGGCAAGAAACTCAGGTGCAAGGGAATGATGATGATTGTTGAAGGAATGGGGTAAGACTAGGATGAGATGGGGAGTCACATATTTCTCTGTTTTGCATTAAAACTCTCTAATCTGCTAACAACATGTGAGAACTTTGATTGTGTTCAAGTAAATTTTCCCGTTGGTTTCACAATAAATGGTTTCAAAAGATTAGGAGAGATTGAAGAATTGTAGAGTTTCAAAATGCTACAACCTTCTTCTCAACGACTTGATAATTAAAGACTATTACTCTAAATAAGAACTAGGAACGTGGATGGTAAACTAGGAAATATGGGTATACATATAAGCAACTAAAGTGTGTAGCGTTCAAGAAATACTTGGAAAATGTTGTTATAACTGTTATTAATATGGAGACCGAAGACTTTGTACACCTGTGTAGTATTCCAAAGAATACGAAAAAGGTGGGTAAAATGTCTGCATAAATAAAC
>JAQGAB010001600.1:0-15488 GCA_034696565.1 Isotomurus graminis
AGTTGCAGGAGGTTTTATAACCTCGCATCCCAAGTGTGCAACCTTGGGGAATAACCTCAGCCAAGGGCGAGGTAGATTAACATGTAGACAATAATCTACATGTCTACTGGGAAGGTAAATCTTCTCCCAAAAGATAGGGAAATCTATCTAGAACAATAGGCTTCTAAGTATTTAAAACCTAGGAAAGAGACTCGAAAAAGAGACTTAACAGATTGACTATTTATTGACTCAACGAACGACGTGAGGACATGACCTCCATAAATTCACATAATGTTTGTTCTCAATCATACTTCACACTTTACGCTTATTGAGCTTCCTCGCACAAGTCAAAGAGTCAATGTGCAAAACATGTGTAAGGTTTAATCAATGACGTCTGAGGTATGACTTGTCATTAATTTCCAAATCTATTTCTTACACCTATATATAGCCCAATTAATTTGCAATTAAAAATATACCCATACAAAAAGTGCTAAGTATGTTGCAGAACTTTAATAAACTTCTATTTCTACACGTTGTGCTGTTGTACACCTTTCAACTTTTAGTATTAGAGAAAACACGACACTAAAAATATTTATACTCCATCTAATCTCTTAAGCAATAACAGTCCTGAGGATAAATTGCTTTCAGCACGAATAGAAAGATAAATAAAAAACTCAAGCTTCAGCTACATAGGATTTTACTTTTGCTCATTTTTTTTAGAAGTATTAACTACAGCGTGGCTTCCAAAATAGATGTTCATCACTTGCCCAAGAACTAGAGCATATTTAGATCTTTCATACATACATAATTATTGATGCGCCTCAATGGAAAGCCATTTTTTACTCTTCTCTATCATTGTATGCAGATCTACAGATGAAGAAAGTGTTGCTCTCAATCTCATCACAAAAACATCCTCCTGGGCATCATCAGTAGAAAGGTACTCACACACATACACAATATTTCTAAATTTCTGACCACCAACCAGCAAACAAGCTACACAAAAGTGATTTTCCCTTCATCAATTATTCCCAAGTGAATCATACTTTGTGGTGACTGCCTTCAGATGCTCACACACTCAAGGAATGTGATGAGACTTTTCACATCAGACAACCACTGAAAGTTTTATCAATTAGGTTTCTTTGGAATAACACACTTGCTCTAGACTCTACACTCTACAAACTACATTTAATGTTTGATATGTTGGGAAAGGCTAACCACATATAGTTTCATTGCATTTCTGTGTGCAACAGTTTCCCTTTACAAGGATAATATTGGCCCACAGTTTCTAGACTTTGAACATTTCCATATTCACAAATGCATTCAACTACTTCCAATTCATCAAATACATGGAAATTGACCATGCCATGAATCACGGGAGCTAAATACTTTGCTCGCTTATTAAGTTCTGATTAATTCCTGATTCATCATTTCATACTCCTGACCCACTTTGTCTCAAATTAACAACGAGTTCTAATTGAACCGTTGTTCCCACTCAACCAGTCACAAAACATCCAGTCCCAGTCATAAACACAAAATTCTTTTCATTCATAATCCCTAGCATGTCATGCGAATCTAAGATGTTTGATTCCGGTCGAGATTAAAACTCAAAGAATCTAACAATCCTTTCATGTTTAACAAAAACCTCTCGTTCTCAAACCAATGCCAACCCGGCTGTATTATAATAAATTCTTTAGACCATTTTTAGACCATGAAGGCTTGCAACCATAAAACATCCTGAATTCCAATCCAACTACTTAATATACATTAAGATATACCTGAACCTACTTAAGAATTCCTATGTACTTCTCATCCACTGCCAACTGCACAAATACAATGTGTGGAATATGCTTAAACCATTATTAATTTTATCGCTTATACATCAAATTACATTACGTACGCACTTTTAAGTTATAATTAGATTACAGGAATTCACTATTATGAATTGGTCAGCAAGTTTCCGTTTTTATACCTACTTTTAAAACCTATTACAGCAAAAATTATAGATTATGTCATCGTTTACGTTACTAATTAAATTTGGCCTGTTTTCATTAAATGGACAGATCAAGTGTCTTATAGATTTCAGTCTGGTCGCTTGGTTTACGAACCGTCAAATGAGACACACTCTGTACACGCATTAAACAATAATCTAAGCCAAGCGACAACAAAGCTTAATTACGAAAAGTTCTGCTTGAAATCCTAATAAATAAGATGGTAATCACTCATCTTCAGATATTCACACATAAGTGTGTGTATATATCTGTATATGTGTGTGGGATCCCTCCCAACGATAACTCGAAAACAGGTTAAGTGGAAAAAAATGTTAATATTCTATTAATTCTCAGAATGATCCTTGTACAAGGTTATGACACAAAAGAAAAGGAGACTGGCAGGACCAACACCGACCGACAGCCGATCATAATCATATGCATGTTTATCAATTATTCCTTTCGAAACTACAGTTTCAACACTTTGCTTACAATTTAAATGCGTCGGAACTTCCCTATCTCTCTAAATTGCTAAATCACCGTCAACTATTGACTACAACACACTAATTATTTATCTCCTCAACAAACTTCTTTGAAAACAATAAAGGGGAGGGAACCAAGTAATTCACAATACGACAACCCTGGAACTCATTTAAAAGTTTAAGCAGCTTCGTAATTCATTACTCATGTTTTAAACATTATTCAAATGCGTGTGCAAGTGCACTTTTGCCAATTTAGTCACCTCATTACACCTTCTCTATTAAGGAACTCAAGAAAACAAAAATAGTTGTTGCCGTTACGATTCTTAGCGTCTGTCTAAATCTAAATCCCAATTCACTAATTCTTGCAAATTCTAAGGATCTCTCCTTCCCCCTAAAGTCTTTCATCTCATCATTTGCGATAAAAATAGAAACTTTTGTTACGTAGCTGGAACTATCTTTTCCAAAAGATTAGAACATACATATATGGGTCTTTCAAGAACGGGTTCATTGATAGCCATTTTGTTTTACTATTTCCCCCTATATATCGCTCTACTTGAAACTTCTATTAGCTTCTGGCTACTGCCAACCTAGTAGTGTAAGCTAATTTTTTACCTTGTATTTAAGGAATCAGGATAATATTATGAAAATTTACTCCTATTTTTAACCAATGTAATGTGCCTTCCTACTGGCTTAGATTGTACCTCAGATTAATTAATACAATAAGTGCCAACAGGTAGCCCTGATTTACTCACACTGCTTATCAATTCAACCAATCGGCTTAAGTAACTGTGATAAGCAGCCTCACAACATGGAATTCCGATTTAAATTGGAAAATAAAAACGACAAAAAGGAATAGTTCACTAAAAAGTTAAGATAACTTAACCCATATTGTAATTCATACTCATACGCTTAAATAGGAAGCCGCAACATATTTGTGCCCGGAATAAAAATTGTCTACTTTGGTGTAGATCCAACTCCGGAGTTGTAATTAATTTATGGTTTTTACTGCTAGACAAAATTCACAGGTAAAATATTGACAACCTAACTGGATGATAGCTTTGTTAGATTTCTAATTTTTAAACTCATCAATATCACACCAGCAATCCAGGCACCAGGGCATTTAAAAGACTAAAGAATGTCAGAGTGTAAATGACATTTTATGGCATCCACCTCAACTGAGTTTACCTTGTGGAAGAACAAATCTCAAAATTGTATTTCCTTGGCCTGAAATACCAAACTATCAATGTAAGTGTGCGTGTATTCCCGTCACACACGCTTAAGTAAAGTCTCCTCTAGGAGTTCCTTCACTTTTATGTGGACGAATAAATGTCGAAGGTCTCCTATTCGCAGTTTCCTTAATTTACATCCCTTCGTTTAGCTATTCATCTGAAGGAAACTGCAATTAGTCTGCTTAATTTTTGTTGCCTGTATCTCTTAATTTCACTCAGCCCTCCTTGGAATCCATAATTTTATCTGATTTACTTAATATTCCCTGTCAATCGAGAATTCACTTGTCCCTTAAGAAATTATCATCCGATCTTCTGATACACACACACAAAATTATTGACTCTTCAAGGATCCCTCAGTTTACAAAAGTATCTCATGTCCAATCTCTTGTAATCTCTGATATAAAATAAATTAACGGATACTCGATGAAGATGCGATACCTCATCAATGAGTGATGGCCTACACACAAAGTATTTTGACTTGATTGATGATTCTTGATTGACGGAAGAGAGATTGAAGAATTCCCTATCAATGATATGTCATCTTCAACCAATAGTCATTACACCAAACCTCATTTAAACATTCTAAACATATCTAAACTCTTAAGACTCCACTGCCGTCTCATTTCCATACAATGCGAATATTTAAACAGTTCGTAAAGTGCTGTTACTTGGTTAGGATCATTTGTTAACTGCCACAGAGATAGAATAAACCTTCCATAGACATTCTTAATCCTTCACACTCAATAGTAATTTAGTAAATACTAAAATAGTAAGACAAGTCTTTCTATCTCTCCCGAATACCAATTAGTATCTACAGGCAAGGAACTCCACACAATAAGTTCTATACGAGATGTCAAATTGACCGTGCACAGCTTTTAGATTTATCCCAATCGATTTGTACACAAATCACATATTTTTCTCGTTACGAACCAAAGTGTGCTACACACACTTATATTATCATCAACACTGTCTCGTACTCAATATCCCGAATTCATTACAATTTAAACCAAACAGCAAAACAATTCGGATACTCACCTAATAGTTCTCCTTCGTCAGAGACATGTCACAGTCAAATCCATAAAAGTCACAAGAGGTTACTCATCATCACTTCGTCACTTTTATAACTATATATCTGTATTAATTCACGAGTCACAAATGGTAGCAAATGCTACAAGAGCCCTGACTCTCCGAATTCGGATGTCCGTCTGTTTCAACAGTCATAAAAGTCATGAACTTTAGGTTCATTTACATAAGACCCATATAAACTGGGAATCGGATCCATCCGGCAAACCCTCTTCTCCTATCCTCTCCAATAATAAATTCACTTAAGGGTATTCACTTTTAAGACTCGCTTTAAAACATTTGGACAGGAAGAACAGTTGGTGAGTAGTGGCTTGAAGATACCAAACTCAAACTTAATCCAGTTGCATTTCCTTCCTTCGACCTGACTTTAAAACACTATCAACTGTTCCACATATATCCTCCCTTCTGCAGTCCAATGCAAACGTCTATTAAATGTCCAAACAATTTAACTTTTAACTTTCTCCAGCTTTTACTCCACCACGTCTATTTAACGGCCAACTTATCTAATAATAATTGATCTCTCACATAACAATCCACAGGGAAATAGAATGTCTACCACCAACTACAATCCCACCTTTAATACTCCCAACTGCTACGAGCTCCTTGATGGGCACAGATTGAGTTCAACAATCAACTCGTCAACTACCTGTTCTTCACTAGTGAAAAATAACATGTTTTTTCTAGTAACAATGCACCAGAACACCAGCAGTAGTAGTGCCTTTCATTATATCTCCACACTCACATTCTTAAATATATAAGGCCACCACATCATCAACGGTAGGTAGGTACACAGTACACATATTAATGGATGCACAGGTAGGCAAATCCTGGGGAACATCCCTATACAGCTCTTCGACAACTGCTCACCTGCTACCTCTGCTCTATACCATTTACAACAATGAATTGTTCCAAAAGATCTCTGTAACGTAATACTACTTCACTATACATACAAATACACTTTCAATCGGAAGGAATACAGTCTACAATCCTCTGCAACTCTTAAGGCATTTCATCCATAAAGCTACATCCAACTTCCACCATAATTCCACCCTCCAACACTCTTTTATCATATTCCATATATTCCATTCGAGAGAGGGATGAAAACTCTCGAGGGGTGAGCGAGCAATCCCTTCGTGCCTTAAATTACAGGTGCTATTGAAATTCAATACAAAACTTGCCTTATAAGTTGAAATGACTGAAGGCGAAATGGTACGTTGGTTTACTAGCACAGGTACTGTGTGTTTGTGTGTGTAGGCAGATATTCGTGTACACTCCAAGTAGTATCAGCTCTATCATCATCCCCTATGGTTTATAAAATATTCCTTTTTAGTTATTACATACACTGTATCATTTAGTGACTAGAGCATGGCGGCTTAAACACTGAAACTCTCTTGTGCATTCTCTAGCCCCATAGCCATTATTACAATGAATCTAAAGACACACCACAAAAAGTTGCTTTTAATCTCAGTTTTTATTCCTGTTATGCAAATCCCCAGTGCCTACGCATGCAGAGAGATATAGACAAACTCTCAATACTCCCAACTGCCCCAACATACTGTGTAGCTCGTTATTACCATCAATATTGTATGCATAAGACTTACAATTCTCAAACTCTACGCACACAAATTCTTAGGAATCAGACTCCGTCCATACAAGAACCCATGTATGACTTTACCTTAAGGTGAAGATGACCAATTAAGGAAAGAAGAAACAGGTACGCCGGTTCATTTGCATGCGAAACCCAACTAAACCTTGTAAATGTTACAGGGGCACATTTAAGACGAACCAACGACGCAAACGAATGAGTTAAGACACTCAATCACTGCGTTTTAAATATTTATCAAAAGCTGGCAACGGTATCAATTCACATTTGCATGATTCTCTTGTAAAATAAAACCACTTGTTTGTCTTCCAAATGTTGTAAACTTTAAAAGTAATAAAGGAATACTCTGCATGCAACCGAGGCGTGTGTAGTACTCCTTAAGTCATAAAGCTATAACTTGGGAGGTGATATAATAACTCCGACATGAATGATTAAGTCTTACTCATCCTCTCTCACACGTAATATTAATCAGTTCCGTGAGGAACAACTAACAAGTGGACCGATGATACGGTAAACTGGTAAAAGTAGTAAACACCTTAACCTTGTCAAAGTGAAACCTGCGAAGGTAAACTAATCAATATTTCTAGATTTTACATATTAAGCACAAATGCGACTCTCTTTATGTGTATTGTTATGTAATCATCATTGCTATTCCAATTGGCTTTATGTCTTGTGGCTGGATGTTGATTCGTCGTACACAAGAATTCATGAATATCCTGGAATCAACAAACTCATTAAATTAAATAATTGTTTTCCATGTAAAAGGATGTTAATTGAAAGATAAAAACATCTTTTTCTTTGCCATAAGGTCACGGGCAATTAAAAGTATGAACAAGTACATCACAAAACCTACGTATGAAGGTGGGAGGTGGAAACACATTACCCCACGACCTTTTAAACCTTTTAAAGAGTGAAAGGGAAGTGTGAACCAAAATCAAGGCAAAGAATAAGAAGAAAGTAATACCAAAAGGGTTAGATGAACAAATCCTCTATCCACTTTTGGAATTTTTCATTCCAAGGCCAACTTTCTTCTTGTCTTAACTTCTTAATATCCCCTTCTAGTTTTAAGAAGTCAAATCAGGCCATTTATTTTGGTTCGGTTAGTAATTTATGAACTAGATGACTTCATGCAGAAGCATTGGCATTTAAGATGGGGTGATCATTATGACAGAAGACTTCTCTTGCACTTTATGTATAATTTAATGAATATTAACTGGATTAACAAACTGCAGTTTCTGACAGAAGTACACAGTACTCGCTTTGTTCATTAATCCTGGGAAAGACAATAATGTGGGATTGACCAGGAAATGAAAAACTGCAAACACGGAAAGGTGCAACAATACAGGTTTCATACCAGTCCATGCAAAATTGTTCCATCTGAATGAGAATTCAGATAGTGAAATTAAAAAGTATAACCTTCACCTTCAGCTTGCTTCAAGTTACACAATGTATCAAATTACCGATCGCATGATTGAAAAATCTTATCGAGTTTTCCGTTCCCACGTTCCGATATTTCGAGTTATCATTTGCCCGCATAATAATGATAACTTGCACTTTTTCTTTCTAAACTGCGTCGTGTCTATTTCAGAATGACTCATTGAGAACAAGAGTCTTATTACTCTTGAGATTATGTATTTGTTTTCACGCGATACCCAAAACAACTGGAAACTGATAGGCATCCATCATCCAAACCAGATTTATGGGAAATAAACGAGTCAATCAACCAAACAATCACATTTATAATAATAGAATTCATTAAGCGAAAGCAAGTATATATATATAGTACGTTTATATAAGGATGAATACAAGTTCATAGGGAGTCGGTAGTAACCGACCACTAATGGCATAGATTGTCTCTTACACTTACACATAGTATTATTATATTTTCTCAGAAAGAAAGCCCTGTTAAACTATAATCATTTTTAGCAACAATCTGAAGTTGCGGATTACAATGTTATACCACAGAGTTTACGATAACATTACTCACAATCAGTCATACAAAACTAGATAATAGAAACTGCTTGTTTAGGAACGAACCTTAATAGAAATAGCTACTCGACCTTTATTAAGATGAGTTTCAGGGTTCTAAATTTACGTGGATAAATTGAAGTGGAAATCGGTTCGAGATAAGACATATTCGAAAACGTTATTTTTTTGTTATAAAAGCTACAATACTAAGAATTCATTTCACCGTTTCTAATTTCACCGATTACGTTCACTCATGATCTCACTACACTTTTGTAGTCAACTATTCAGTCGTCCATTATGCTCCATTCAGTCATTGGAAGATATTCAATTTAAGGTTGTTGATTAAGAGCTGAAATGTCCCAAATCTTGATAAGCCTGTCACTTCCAACAGTAACAAGCAAGGAACGGCTTTCATCCAAGTGCAAGTTGACAACAGAATGCTTTGCTTCGTGAAAAGAGGCCAAAGAAACACGACTGAAACATAAATACCGAATCGTTAGATCAAGAATCATGCAATATAAAAAATCCATGCTTAAATGCTTTCCAAACAATTTCTTACTCAGTCTCAGATGTTGCAGAGAAACAAGGATCACAAAGTCGCACTTCAAACTCAAATCCCATTTTAGGAAGAGGGCTCCTTCGGGTTGAGCACTTGTCACAAACAGCTTTGCCACAAGCTCTACAGTGATGCTGACGTTGACCAATTGTTTTATTTTCCATCATAGCTCGCAAGTTCCAGAAGAAAGGCTTCTTGCAAATCTCGCAATAATCAGATTCTTTCCAATCCGGAGTCTGAAGTCTCTCAGAGGCCATGTTCCATCCTACTAACACAGAGTCTTCGCCTCCAGAAAGCAATTGCTGTGATTTGTTCAGGTACGCCAGTCCCGTTACTTTTCCCCTATAAAAATATAAAATTCCTAAGTACACCAAACACCTTCACACCCCACTCGCCCTTCAAAACATCACTTACTTGTGCCCTTGTAATTCATAAACAGTTCCTTTTTTGCCACCAATATCCCAAACGCAAATATTTTGATCAAATGCTCCCGAAAACAAAAAAGATGTGGTAGAATCCCACAGCAAAGACCTAACAGATCCCGAGTGACCTTTGAATGTTGTCACTAGCGTTAAACTATTGGCTCCAGCGCACTTCAGCATTGTAATTTGGCCTCCATAGTCTCCAACAAAGGCATGTTCAGTAAGGGCATCGTATCTAATCCACACAAAAAATCACAATTTAACTCGACCAACACCAAACCTATAACAACTTAATCTTCCTCTTTACTTACTGAAGTGCAGTACACCAAGCAGTGAAAGTATGAGACGCAACTACTTCTCCCCTCCGAACATCCGCCCATTGGAACGTCTTATCCCTTGAAACACTCAGGACTCTTCCCTTATTCTCCACAAACTGAACCCCCGTCACTCTTCCCACATGCGACAAATAATCTCTTTTGTGTTCCAACTTGTTACAATCCGGAGCCAAGTTGAATTCCATTACAGTCCCGTTGTCCAGTCCAATAAACACCAACCGAGAGTCCGGTCCAGAAAAACTTACAAAAATACACGTCGCCTGAGACGGCACGTACTGACAAATACTTGGCCAATACTGACCAGAGTCTCTCTTCAACCATACTTGAACGGTTCTGCAACAAACCACACCCAAAATTAAATTCCAATCCATTAGAAACAAATAAAACACTTTAATAATCCCAACTCACTTGTCATCGCCTGCAGTAATCACTCCATCTTCTCCCGGAATCAAAACTGCATCATTCAAGTCATCCGTAAACCTGTAAACAAAAACAAACCCATTCATCGTCTTCCTTAAACTTTCATCCAAACTCTCCTCAATCCCCAAACAACTAAATACACTTAAACACATCTCACTTACCCTTCAACTTTCCCAACAAGCGTTGGTTTCTTAGTAGTCGCAAACTTCACCCCTGGCTTAATTTCCGCTGCCATTGCGCTATTGTTTACCTGTACAAATCAACAAGCAAATTAAACATCTCAAATAATCCATCTAATCCCCTTCACAAGTCCCTTCCATCCTTAATGATAACCTACTTATCAATTAACTCTCACTCCTTTCTCCTTAATCATTCCACGTCACTAACTTAATTTAGCTGATCCTCCCACCAACCACTTAAGCTTCACTGAGCTGTTGACACTCTAACAGCTAGTTTGATAACCCTACTGTTCTTATCTGTGTATAAAATACCCCTCAGCCCTACAGGTGATAATCCCTGTTGATAATCACTCTGAACTCAAATCAATTATCTGACTTACCTTAATTAATTTCGAAAGCGATGTTTACTTGAACGAGGCGGAGAAGTTGACAGTCTGGTTGAAAATTCCTCCTCTTCCGAATCACAACTGACTCACGTTGCCCTCCTTCGTCTCCTTAATGCGTCCTCGCGTCTCTGCTTACTTAATCACTTAACTACGCATCCTCATTACACGAAAACACTCAAGTTAACATCATAGATATGTATGTTAACATACCGTTTCATTCTCCTATCGTACTAAACTCCTTTAACTAACATCTAAAGGTCATGAACTGCCAAACAACAAGAAGCGTTTCATAAGCGTCTCACTTCCCACTTGGAGTTTATGCTTTTATCCAGTCTCATGAATGCCCATGCCCTTACATGAATTCATTCATGTGTTGCCCTTTAAAAGGCCCTTAATAATACTGACCCTCACTGGAATTAACTCCTCCAGGATTACAGAGGATTAAATTCCAGAGAAATGATTAAATGCATTTGCGTAATGTCCAAAAAGTCCATCCTTCTAATACTTCCAAAATCCATACTCCACAGTCCTTTCATTCACGTCCTAATTCTGGGGAATAGGGAATTTCCACTGAAATCGGAGATCCTCTTGTGTGTCTGCGTTAAACACCGAAATGCCCGAGTGGAATCCGGGTATTCACATACACAGGTACTTGCAATCCCTCTTTTTGAAGAGTCTTCCCATACACATCTTTATTATATGATAGCTCCTCCAATAAACACTTTTTACCCTTTTTCCATCTCTGGAACTTCCAAACACACAGTTAACCCTCCAAAACACACACCCACACCACCTGGGTCCGTCTGGTGTTCCATAAACATATATATCTCTGTTTAACGTCTCACCACCAATTCATCAAGTCTCCTTGTCTTAAGGAGGTGGTGGTGGGGGTGGTTGAAGACACACACATATGACCTTCCAGGCCTCAGCGACTTACTCCCCAGGATCTATCACATTCACACTGTCTCCTGCTTCTGTACTCATCTCCCAAGCATGAATCGAGTTAAGTTAAAGCGTATTTGAGATACGGTCATGCTCGGGAGGAAACAAAGTTTAAGGCCGGAGCCTGTCATGACGGACTACGGTCCGGATGAGGCTCTCAATGAGAATGTCGACATCGAATGGGTTAGTCTGCATATGCCAATTTATTCACTTGATATGTGCTGAATCTTCTTATTATATCAATTAAAATATCTCTGGGGTTTTGTAGAAATGGGTGAGAAGGCTGCTCAGGACGTGCGCCCTCATCTCCCTCGTCAGCGTTTGCATGAACACCCCCAGGACCTTCGAGCGTTATCCGTATCTCCTCTACACAACATTTGTCCTCGACTTCCTCGTCACTTTTCTCTTCACTGCGGAGATGATCGTCAAATTGCATGTGAGGGGAATCTTCAAGAAACCCAATGGATACTTCCAAGACCGATGGTGTCGGTTTGACTTTGTCATGGGCATTTTCTTGTGGATTTCCATCATCCTACAGATGTTTGAAATGATGGGGGTTGTCAATCAGTAAGAGTTTCACTTAATCTTCACCCTTGAACTCAACTAAGTAAAAGTTCCTAACTTCCAGCTACTCTCACTGGTCAACCGTCCGGGCTCCAAGACCTCTCATTATGATTCGCTTCATTCGAGTGTTCCTCAAGTTCTCCATGCCTAAGTCACGAATCAACCAAATATTCAAACGATCATCTCAGCAGATTTACAATGTCACATTGTTCTTCGTATTCTTCATGAGTTTGTATGGACTACTTGGAGTTCAGTTCTTTGGAGAGCTTAGGAATCACTGCATCTTGAATGGCACCAATAACAGGTAACCGTAGTCAATTGCTATACATTCCTGGGAACTGTTGATAAGCCTGTATATTCATCTATTCACAGCTACGTCACAATCAACAGCCTAGCAATTCCTGACACATACTGCTCTACAGATAACGAATCAGGGTATCAATGTCCAGGCGGTTTCCAATGCTTGAGACTTGAAATATCCAAGTACAAGCAGGGCTTTCAAGGCTTCGACGAATTCGGTAACCAATCCAAATAACCAATCGAGTTAACTAGTTAATCAATTAATCATTCTTCCTCGTGTACTTTCAGCCACCAGCTTGTTCACAGTGTACCAAGCGTCATCTCAAGAAGGCTGGGTTTACGTGATGCACAGAGCGATGGACTCACTTCCAGGATGGAGAGCTCCCCTGTACTTCGTCACTATGATCTTCTTCCTCGCTTGGCTTGTGAAGAACGTCTTCATTGCTGTTATCACCGAAACCTTCAACGAAATCCGAGTCCAATTCCAACAGATGTGGGGAAACAGAGCTACCGGTCGCCTAACAGAAGAACAAGCGTCCAAAGTTATCACTGGTGATGACTTCGGTTGGAAATTGGTCCAGATAGACGGAGACAAACAAAAAGGTCTCGCTCCTTGGCCCTTCCAAGTTATCCTCATGTCTGCTGCATTCAGGTAATAACCTTAAACTTTACGTTCTCCCTTACCAATCCTTAAACGCAATATTATACACACCTTCTGTAGATTACTCGTGATGGGAGCCATCGTCGCCAATGCTATTGCCACTGCTACCATGCACTTCAAAACAGAAACGCACGAAGACATTCAGAGAGATTTAGTTACGGACAAATACTACTATGTAGAAGTAGGCTTCACCATATTCTTTGACTTGGAAGCTTTATTCAAAATCTGGTGCTTGGGTCCCCGAGGATATTTCAGACAATCAATACAAAAATTCGAATTGCTCCTGACAATCGGAACGAGTATTCACATTGTTCCGTCTTTCTACCTCACTGCGTTTACTTACTTCCAAGTAAAGTCCTTCATTCATTCTCCCTCAGCCCCAAGTACCATTTTAAGAAACTTACCTGTTTCCAGGTTTTACGGGTCGTCCGGCTGATTAAAGCTTCTCCCATGTTAGAAGACTTTGTTCACAAGATCTTCGGTCCGGGAAAGAAACTGGGTTCCCTAGTTATCTTCACTATGTGCTTGCTGATAATAACTTCCAGTATTTCCATGCAGTTGTTCTGCTACTTAGAGGACTTTACTAAGTTTGAAACATTTCCTGAGGCTTTCATGAGTAAGTTTAAATATTACTTGTTAATTTTAATACCTTAGCCCATCTAACAATATGTGTTAAACTGTTAACTTATCACAGGTATGTTCCAAATCTTAACACAAGAAGCTTGGGTAGAAGTTATGGATGAAACGATGGTCCGAACTTCCGAAACGCTTGCCCCAATCGTCGCCATTTACTTTATTCTCTACCATCTATTCGCAACCCTTATTGTGTTGAGTCTTTTCGTTGCCGTCATTTTGGACAACTTGCAACTTGACGAGGACATTAAGAAATTAAAGCAGTTGAAGTTTAGAGAGCAGTCGGCTGAAATTAAAGGTACTAAGCAAAAGGAAAATCAATCGATCTAAACGATTAATGTTTTTTCTTTTCCTTCAGAATCTCTTCCGTGGCGCTTAAGAATGTTTGAGAAGTTTCCCGATAGTCCTAAAATGGCCAGACTTAACAAACTCCCGTCTGACTTCATTCTACCTAAAGTTCGGGAGTCTTTCATGAGACAATTTGTAAGTGAGGTGGAGGATGAAGATAACATCAACCCGATTATTCTTGGAAACCACAAACTCGACTGGTGTGGTGATGAGCCGCTTCTGTACAGGAAACAAAAGATTCTTAAATTACTTACACTCACATTGAGACCTAGGAGTATGAACAAGCAACTCCGAAAGTAATTCTTCATAATTATTCGCTAAACTATATCTTGGCGACTAACCGTATTATATTACACAGATATTTCGTCACTGCTTTGGTATCAGACTCGGACAACCAAAGAATGGTTCTTGGAGACTCCGGTCCAATTCCTATTCCAGGGAAAGGAGGAATAGGAACTCAATCCACTGTGAATTTCAAGCATCGTTTAGACCAACGAAAGTCCATCCGTCGAAGTATACGATCAGGATCTCTCAAAATGAAACAGACTTACGAACATTTCCTGGAAAACGGCCAAGCTGGAGCGTTAAGCAGAATGCTCAAGAGTCCTCATGACATTGATATCAAGTTGCTTCAAGCTAAGAAACAGCAGGCTGAAATGAGACGGTACCTATCCAAATAAAAGTCCATACGATCCACATTATATCATACGAATGCCTCCATATTTTGTCCTTTCACAGGAACCAACGTGAAGAAGACCTCAGAGAAAACCATCCACTTTTCGACACTCCTTTGTTTTCAGTGCCAAGAGAAAGTAGATTTCGAAGACTGTGCCAAACTATTGTGTCTGCAAGATACGATCCCAAATCCAGAGATCCCCTTACCGGACAAGAAAGAAAGTTGAAGTACAAGCGACTTCATAATCTCTTGGGACTCGTTACTTACTTAGACTGGATGATGATCTTTGTCACCACACTCTCTTGCATGTCGATGGCGTTTGAAACCCCGGTTGACCGAGTGATGGACTTGCTGCCACTTCAAATAGCAGAATACGGTTTTGTCACACTAATGAGTATTGAACTTGGAATGAAAGTCCTCGCTGATGGATTGGTTTTTACTCCAAACGCTTTGTTGAAAGATGCTGCTGGTATTCTTGACTTGTTCATTTACATTGTAAGATTTTTAAGACATGACTTCTCAAAACTTATTCACACTTAGCAGATAAATGACAAATCCTTTTTAATCTCTCAGGTCAGCCTGGTCTTTGTCTGTTGGCTTCCACAACAAGTTCCACAAGGTTCTGGAGCTCAAGCCGTAATGGTTCTACGATGTCTCCGCCCCTTAAGAATCTACAATCTCGTTCCACACATGAGAAAAGTAGTTTTCGAACTCTGCCGAGGCTTCAAAGAAATCCT
>JAQGAB010001601.1:0-15481 GCA_034696565.1 Isotomurus graminis
GGGGAAAAGCACGAAAAAACCCAAGAGGCTTCAGACTGTCTGCAACATTTGACTCAACAGGCTGTAGTATTGCAGCGTAAAATTAACGACTTGGCACATGGAAAAGGTCTTCCACCCATTCAAATCCAACCTCCATCAATGGGCTCTGTGCTTGACATGTTGAACCTTATCAACGGTATTCTGTTTATGCAGATCAGGTAAATACTCAGTGTGTGTGTATGGGCGTGATTAGTTCCAAAGTGACATATGCAGGTCGAACTGATTGTTTCTTTGAATCCACAGCCAACAAGACATTGAGACGTTTAAAGCTGAACTAGAACAACGAGCTAGAGAAATGTCTCCCCAGCAACCTCCGAGTCAAACAAGTCCCCCACCTAATCAGCAGTCTATTCAGGACGTCGATGTAGAATAAAACTTTCATGGTCCAATGAATGCTATTCATTTAATTAGCGAGAGACAATTCACGAACTCCGATACTTTGCGCTATATGAATGAAGAAGATATTTGTGTGTGTGCGTGTGTCGATCGATTATTCCTCGGAAGTTTAGCAAATAAGAGAGAAATACCTTTCAACTTTTCAGCGTCAATCGTTAACCAATTATAAGAAGTTCCTCTGAGGGTAATCTCATTCGTACAAAGAGGAATATACGCGTTATAGTGGGTGTTTCACGGTGCCATATAAATGCCGATAATCATGGAGTTAATAACTCGTAGAAATCAATTAAGAGTAGTGAGTGACAAAAAATAGAAAAACATGCAAGGAAGCGCATAAGTCTTCTCAAGAGAGTTATCTCAATCGTAGTAAACAAAGTAGTGTTTTGTGATGATTTACAAGTGTACTTTAGCATTAAACAAGCGTTGTGATAGG
The DNA here is from genome assembly GCA_034696565.1 of Isotomurus graminis. Classification (NCBI taxonomy): domain Eukaryota; kingdom Metazoa; phylum Arthropoda; class Collembola; order Entomobryomorpha; family Isotomidae; genus Isotomurus; species Isotomurus graminis. The sequence continues at coordinate 869 of JAQGAB010001601.1, forward strand.
AAAAATTTATTGTAACTTAAATATAAACCTGTAAACTTTGTAGCTCATTCTAAAGATTATATACACATAAATATAACATACACGTAATAAGAGTTAAGGCAACACTTAATATACTTATTGAAGAACTGTTAAGATGTGAGGTTAGCGATCAATGTCGCAAACCACTTAATTTCTCAAATACTGGGAATACCTAGAGAGTTGCAGATTGCACTAAATGAACTATAAGAACTGAAAGGATTATGCATTTGTTAACGTTTATAATGAAATAATCAATGGAGAGTCTAAGTCGAGATGTCGTCATCTTCAATATAATGCTATATAAGTTTCGAAATTGTGAGTAAATTACGTAGAAAGCTTTATATTTTTAGAAAACTTCACTATGTAATCTAAAAGAGAGGATCTTCGTGTTTCCCAACAGTGGTGAAGCAAAAGTCTCCCAAACGACACAAGTAGAATCTACTAATTTGCTACACACACACATTTTAAACAGAAATTTATTTTGTACCCTGCTACACATTTAGTCATCTTTAAGGCAGAACTATAAGGTATGTGAATCCAAAGTAATATGCGAGTCTACAGTGAAAAAACTGTCACAGGTATTATATTACCCAGTGTACTGATTTTCAGAAACTTAAGGTGTGTGACTGACAAGTGAAGAAGGGTCATATGTAAACAGATGGAAATATAAATATTTGTAGCAGAGAGACATTCACCGTAGTGAAATTTTTATAGAAGATTATATAGAGAGAAATATAGACAAATAAAAACGTAGTATCAGTAGATTAGTTGTAGAAGTTTGATTAATTATGATGGGTTAGGCAGGTGTCAATGTTAATCGTAGCTAGTCACCTGAGTTTAATTTTGTAGTGTGCAAATGAGCAGTACGGACTGATTTGAAGATAGTTGGGCAAGTGTTCAATAAATTAAAGCTAGTCCGCCTATAAAACATGGGTTGTTACATCGAAACGTCCTTGACACACAAGCAGGAAATAGGGAAGCTGTAGAGAAAGCAGAACTAGCAACGCATGCATTTCAGACTCAAACTGTCACTTTTGCGAATCCGCATCTCTCATCATTTACTTTTGTAAAGCACTTAGTATTTTTTTGAAAATCTTCTTCCATGCTAGAAAAATTATGTTCTGCTAACTCTACAGAACAGATTTACTCAATTTTTGTTACGCTTAGTGATCAATTCTTCTTGTAGAACAAAACCTTAGGTACAAAGTTACAAAATAATATGAAAGTGTGCTGAGGAAAGTATAAGATTCTGTGAAGGGTTCTGTGAAATGAACAATCATTAATATCATCGCAATGACGATGATTTTGTTACTAATTTGCGTGTTGGACTCCAGCACAAATACGTGTCGAAACATGTGAAACACAAGGAAACTGATTACTATAAAACACCTTACGTAAAGACTTTTACAGAGCAAAAAAGCAATTTCACGCGATTAATCCAAAGTTTACTTTCTTTTACTAAATTTTCCTGGGAAGGACTTTAAGAAAAACATTTGCAGGTGCTTTTTACTCTTAATAATTGATACCTCCGCGGAAACGAATTTATGATGACTTTATACACAATCACATGTCTGTGTGATGCAAAAGTTAAGATATTGACCACACTGTCGTGAAGGTTTTGTATTAAAACAATCCTGAATGTCTTGTATGCAAATCTCAACGAATGTTAAATGACCTGATGATTCAAGTGAAACTAAAAAAAGCTAACCGGAAACCGGAAAATTACTGTAAGGTTAAGTGTGTAATAAGCAGTTAAGCTGTCATTGTCATTTTCATCCGTTAAATTTGTATGACATAAGAAAGTACTTTGGTTTCGTATGTAATTAACACACATGATTGAGTTTACGTATATGTTCTCTAAAAGTGTTCACTTTTCACCAGCCTCAAAATAAATAACATAGTAGAGCAATATGAGCGTACTACATACATTTTAAGTACCAACTTGTAATGAGAGTTAAAAAGTAATCGATATGCAATACACGGCTTCCATTAATATGCTGACTTTCCTGCACTGTCTCTTATTATATAATAATGGTCTCGGATTAAATTCCAATGCTCCTTAAACAACTCTATACACAATATAGGGTTGTGTATTTAATGTGTAAATCCTACTCAAATTATGTACACCACTAGATTGTCTGATGGATATACGAATACTACTTTTTCTGATTTCATGCATCCTTTGCTTCCCTGGGTAATAAGCAAGTAGCACTTTAGTGAGAATACACTGATTTAGTGGTGCGTTACATTAAGTGAAAGTACGGTGATATATTATAATGCAATAAGTGCGGTTTCTTCGGCACGTGGCACTCTGAAGTATTCGTTAAAGGGTGTGGAGTTTCATCCTGTTGTCTTAAAAAGAATTTCAGTGAAATAAGACGATTCGTCCATGAATACTTCTTGTGTAGTTTAAGCTTTCACACATGTTTATTTGCCAAATGATCTTTGTGCCTTCATTAACAACCTGATTGAAGTTTCTGCGTTTTCATTCATTTATGGGTTACATTTGCGTAAAACGTATCACTGAGATGTACACGGTTAATGGGGAATTGCATTTAAAGTCCCGAAACTTCATTTTTCACTGTTAAACACACTTTAAGAATTTGTTTCCTCCAGACTGTATTATGTAATATATGTAATAAGTGTACGCTTCCAGCATGCAAATATTAAAACAAGTTTATTTAAGTGGAAGCGCAGATCTAACAAAATCTTAACTTGGTACTCTGGTTCCCTACTAATTCACCCAGAATATATTTTTAAATTTCAATTGTTCCAAGAATTATCGAAAGTATGTGGAATTATCTCCTTTTACATTTCTGTGTTCTATTCATTTTTTCCCAGGAAATCATATTCTTATTATTAACTACTTTTGACAAATATTTAATTTCCACTGAGTCTAACGTGGACTCACATAAATTCAACCTACAATGTGAACTTCCATGCCTACAAAGCAAATATTAAATGAGTCAAGTGTAACTATCTTTTGACAACTCTGTTATGTCATATGTTATATAAAGTCGAAAAAGACCCGTTGAAAGACATAAATACTAAAAGTTTCTCTTGAATTTGCTTCAAGAAGAGTGACTGGTTGTAATTTGATGTTTATCGGTTTTCAAGGTATGAATAATACATAATTGTGGAAATCCACAATCTACCTAAACGTATGGAGACTTAAAAACAACCACTCTGAATAACTCCAAGAGTGAAGAACACGATCATCACATTAAACATTTGTATTTATGTTTGCCTATGTAGTGATGTGAAACATCCTTTGGAATTTTATGTGTCTACGTGCAAAAAGATGCTCTGACAAAATATTATATGTAAGAAATGACATTTTGATAGTGAGCACAATAAATAGTCCCAGCGTAGAGCATTGAGATTTACATGTGCTGTAGTCAATTAAAATACACACGACGATCCAAAATTGAGTTTATTATGTTACGTATAAACTTAATTCAATAAAAAAGTTGTTTAAAAATTAAAATCATGCAAGTTTTATTTGCACAAGCATTCCGTTGTATGTTTGTTCTCCGCTTCGTGTCCAGTCTCACGTGCAATGGATTTGTGGAATTGGAAATGTATAAAAGTCACTAGCAATAAAGACACCAGCAGTGCGTGCTTTCTTTCTTAGAATGAAGGAATTAATAATAAAGTACTGTTGACTGTGAATGTTCGTTTGTCGAAAACACAAAAGTCTCTCTCACACAGCCAAACTGCACAGAACTTATATTGTGTGTGTAATACCTCCACAAGCTTCAGCTAATATGCAACACATCTGATAAATTTCCAAAAATATACTTGAGCAATCAAGAACCGCCTTTCCATATGTGTCTGGAGAGAATGCGAGGTTTGCCACTTGTTTAAGTCATTCCCCTTTCATGTCAACCTCAATTCATTTACGTCAGTGTAATTTACATTTTTCTCTAATCTTTTAATTTTTGCATTATTTCCTTTTTGTGGCATTAGCAGAACTCACACAGTGCGTCAGAATTCTGAATGTACTTTCTTCCTTTTAGATACTTTCCCTAACATGCAATGCGGTTGAGGTGGTGAATGTGGAAATGTACTCGTAGAATGTGATTCTACATTTACAATTGCCTTTAACCCTATAACCTTTATTACTCTCAAATAAGAACGTGCTCGTAAAACGTAGAGAGCTTTAGTAGATCCATAAATCTATATACTGTCCATTTGCATATAAAAATTCTCGACGCACATTTTACACCTTTCTACTTCTCCCATAAGCAATTCCTAATATTGAAGAGTCTGTAGCGTTGCTCATGTGATTGTATGTGGCATGCAGGGTAAATGGAAGTCTCATTGTGCCCCCAAAGTTTTGATACGTACATTCAGTAGCGTAAATTGTCATTTTGGTTAAAGTAACTTGAAGGAAAATGAAAGTTGAATGAATTTTTAGTTCGTTACACGATTATCCACATTCCGTTGTCTTGATCAAGTACAGTTCACAGTAACCAGTAACAAATCAATTAGTTACATGCCACCACAGTCTATAGGGAAGTTAGTTTATCTGAACTTGCACTCTTGTTCCAACCATCCGCAGAATAAACTAAGCAATATCTCAACCGAGATGTAATAAAGGTGCAAAAGTAAATTCCCACACAGAATGAAAAATATTCCTGAGGCAAGTTCAGGTGGCAGTGAGATAATCTAGATCGTTTAGGTAAAAACCTTGTATGTATGTAAACCTTGTAAAACCTTATTTGCTCAGGAAAGGAATTGTGGTATTAATAGTTTAGGTAGGAGGAGAGGTACGCGAACGTAGCTTGACAGGTGGGTCACCTGTCAAGACTCGGGAAAGCTTTGTTTTACGCAATCTTCCTTCTGCAAAAACAGATGAACAAGATTTATTAGATAATCACATGAAATATAAAGAGGTCGCATTCTCTTGTGCTGTGTTTGTAAATGCTGCATAATGAGCAACAGAGTCGTCGTTACTTTGTTGTCTAGTGAATTCCAACCTGACTTTATGAATGTTTGGTGCACTAGGTAATCATGATTCCAGGTAACGTAGTAATGTTATGTGGTTTGCAGTTTTGTTCATACATTTGGGACTGTGAACAAGTGACTGTTTTGCGTGATGACGAAACTTCATTACTAAACATTCAAACGGTATTGACCTACTATAAAAGAATGTTTATGTCCCACACACAAATGGAAGTAACACACACTGACTCCCCCAAAAATACAATGTACGACCCTCCATGTATTACAGTGCACCCACCCTTGCGAAATCCCTGGGGAATTGACAAGAGTTCTGCTGGTGCTACTTCTTTTACAATAGTGACAAGTATGGGAAGCCGTGACAGGAAAGGAGAGATGTGGAAATTGTGTAATGGAACATCTACACAAGTATGCATACGAAAACATACGCATTCACATTATTCCACATCCAGAGTAGAATCCTATCTCTCCTGCCTTTTCTCCATTTCCCATGACATTCCAAGTTGTACGAGAAATCTCTGCTTCTCAAGTGAAATTGCTAGAGGAGGTCGATAGGGTTGAGTTTTACACTATGAAATTGTAGCATTTGAGAAGACATGCATAATGTGATTCTGACTCATGTTCGGGGGATGGATGAAGGAGAGGAGTAGCAGATGGGCACAAAAGAAAGTGTATAATAATATGGAGTTGGTGTTCGAACCACGTAGTGTATGTGTTTGCGTGTAGTAAAGTAGCCTGTTGCATATTCGCGCAGTGACTGCTTTACCACTACTGCTGAAGAGTAGTTCTTTAGGAAGTCTCGGAGTCCTTCTGCCCAGTACAGAGAGACGGGTAATGGAGAGAAAGTTAGGGAGCAACAGCTAGCTACTTACTGCATACGGGTAGATCTCTCTGTGTGCTACTGAGCCTGTTATTCACCCACATCACTCAGTCCAAAAGATGAGAGAGAACGAACATCCACCAAAGAATACAGTTTACTTTTCTCCAGTTCACTTCTGGAGATCAACCTGAACTGTTTCTCCGCACAACAGTTCGAGAGTCAGAGGTGGTTTTGTGTTTCACGTACCTCCACTCTCTCCATCTCTACATTTTCCCACGGCCTTTCTTCAGGTAACTTGAACTTTTAAGTTTTCTTTCTCTCTAGTAGGTGACTTGTACAATTGCCTATGAAGGTTTATACTTTTATATACTTTTGACTTGTACAAAACGTACATATAGAGAGGGATTTACTTTTTCTCATCATGATCATTGATCATTTCATTCCACTCATACAAAGTCGTTGTAGCAATAGAGAGAGAGAGAGCAGACGGATTTCCTTTCCATGTGCTGATAAACCCGTCAAACTAGTAATGCTGGTAATACTCTACCATCCGTTTTCTTTGAGCTCAAGAGGCAACCTTAATATATACGACTGGCGTAATACCCGTATAACCTTAAGCTTATGGTTGTCTGATTTTGAATAGCTCCGGAATCGGGATTTGAGAGATAATTCATACAAGAAAGAATACCAGGGGCTTTCTCTCTCATCGTGACGATAGATTCACGTTGTTCCACACTCTCTGTCGGGGTGCAATTAAAGAACATCTAAAGCTTAGCTAAGCAACCATTCACATTATACTTTTGCGGAAAATGAGCACATAAATAGTAAAGAGGAAACCCGGCACAACAACTCCCTGTGAGAAAAGTACACAGGACTTGTGCAATAATATCTGAGAGACTTTTCAAGGTAAAAAAATCGGTGGAAATGTTCAAAGTACTTAGCACAGGAGACAAGATGAGAGGCTTTTTGCAACAGACTTTACCTACTTTGAAATTCTCACTCGCACAGGATTCTCCGAATAGCCAAAGGAGGTTTGTGGCATAGTCACCCAGGGAACCGATTATTTCTTTAGCAAAATGACGGCGATGATGATACTTATCCTGCCATTCATAGAAAACATTTCGCTCTACTGTTTTTCGAGTAATAGGAAAATTCTTCAGGATTGTTTGGAGCAACCACAAAGCACCAAAAGTGTCTATTGGACTGAATTGAGTGCTCCACGGGGTTTCATATATTTTTCTATAGTTTCATCTCCTCCAAATTGTTTCCTTGGTGTTCTTTTTATCTTAAATGTCTTCTCCTTCCAGTCAAGTTAAGTCTAAACGAACTGTTCAGAGATGATTGATCCTTCGAATCACAAAATGAATAACAGAGTTGCGAGTGCTCGTTATCTAAAGCAGTGTGGCTGCCTCTTATTTCCTTGCGGTTTGAGGTTACAATGTAACACATAAAATACATATACACATCTTTTCACGTATCCACTGAATTATTGTGCTGGATTCCAATTTGTGTTTGTGTTCTTTGACAATGAAATAACCATCATGACAGCGTATGCTTCGAATTGAGTGGATGGATACTTTTTACTTTGCATTTTAACTCTAGTCATTCCGTTTAGTATTCATTTAAGAAGCGAGTAAGCATGCACATTCATCCACTTTCCTTCTGTTTGTGTTACCTCATATAGTATACACACTCTGTTTCATGGCTACCTCTGCAATAAAAGTAGCCGGAAATACTCAGAAGCGAGTTTGAATTTATTGCCAGGCGAAGCAAAGTGTTAACCTTCTACACTCTCTTAACGGCTGACGTGTTAAACAATGTCACGATGTAAGTGAACTCTCACCCAATCTGTTTCGTTAACTTTATTTTACACAGAACCGCATTTAAAAAGTGTCATATCTGCATGTAAAATTGACTGCGTCACACACGAGATAAATTTAGTAAAGTCCTTTAGTAAATTCAGCTCTTTTTAATACTCTCCACCAACTCCGTGAAATGGCAAATGCCATGGCGGTTGGGATTCCAGATAAAGGCATGAAGATCCGGGTAATTAAGTGATAGAAGTGGGTTTTACATTTCAGCTTAAAGCTGAATGGAAAATATATACGTTAAGTTTAGAAGACAGCCAGGGTATACACTGTCAATTCATTCATCATCCAATAGTAGTTCATCATAGTTTGTGGTAGTCATTCATGTATATAATAATACAATGTCTCGAAGCCACTCGAAGGGCACGAGTAAAGTAAACTATATGTTGGAATCAAATACACAAAAATTGTAGAAAGAGAAGTTTCTCTTTTCCCAATCGTCTGCCTGTATCTTTTCCCATCGGATATACATGTGTGTTAGGGAGACTTTTTTACATGAGCACAAGAGGTACTTCTTATCAAAAGAATCGATTACTACTCGGTGGAAATGGAGTTTTAAAAATTCACATCACACTTTGTAGCGAGGAATGTCAGACACAATGCAACACTGAATAAAAAGGGACAGGTCTAGCAGAAAAACGGAAAGAAAGCAGTTTACCAGTTGAATTGGCAGAGTTTTATTGAGCCATGTAATCGTTAGTTGTTTTCGATTCTCGTTGCGGATGATCATACTATATATACATTTTTCCATCGTAAAACCAGCATATATATAGATTGGGAAGGAGAGTATGTAACAGCTAATAAAATGAAACATGAGCCGTCGTTATCGTTTGGTCCTTATGTCACTTATGTCACCGAAACTAGTTTGATGATACACACGGATACTCGGCTACACAATTATTGCGTGGAAATAGCCTAACCTTCTGTGGTAGGTTGAAACCTTCAAGACTAAACTTTTCCTGGAAAGACACAAGAAAGAAAACTTTGTGCTTCACAACAAATTCTTTATTGCTCGTGCAACCTCTTGTTAATTGCAGTGTATCATTGTCATCCTCATGAGTAATGATTGTTATTGATGCCAAAAGATAAATGACAGTAATTTTGATTCCTTCTGGCAGTTGGAAAAAGATAAGGTTTCCTAGAAGTGTTTCCTAGTTACTCTTTTCATGGGTTATTAATTTTTTAAAGTAGGCATGTGGATCCCTTGACAGGCTCATGTAGTTCCTCATTATGTTTGCACAAAGGAGAGTAATTCCATACTTAGAAGATTATTACAAAGGTTTTCATCCGTTTAATGATAAAACCCGGCATTCTCCTGCAATATGGAGAAGACATTAAACCTTCAGGCAGGAATTGCATGAGCTATACAATATTAATATAATATGGTAAAATTCATCATTCTGCTCCGTCGTTTTGATACGTTGAAGTCTACCCAAGGGATTCATAGTCTCAGCTCACAACATAAAATGGTTATTAGGTGGAAGTTTGCACAAAAATCCTACAAATGTCTCGGTGATGGACAGCCATAAGCACAATTTACCAGATCAAGGGTTATTATTACCATAATTTCGGTTTCATGATACAAATGATTCACATCACATAATCAGAGCTATTTTCTGCCATCACAGCTTTGTTGGAATTGGAGAAGCCAAATAATAATTAAATAACTGCAGACTTTACAAAAGCACAATAATTCAGTTACAGAGACTTTTGAAATCTGCGTACACAAAGACTATATTGCACCAACAACCTGAAGTCATGTCGAGAGTTTGGCATTTTGCATTTATTAGTTTTCCTCAACAGGGCGATTAACTCAGCGAACACAATTATTTATTTCCCCTTAGCGAATTCATCTCTGCCAGAGTTACAACAACAGTGCGTTTGTTCTTATTTACAATTAAATTGGTAGCTATGCATATAACAAACAGATTTCAAAACATGCATACAAAATAAAGTTTACCTAATCATGCTTTGTATATTTTACCGTGTTGCAGAAGTGCGATGTTCCTGGAGTTCTGGAAGGAGTCTTTAAAAACAGTTATAAATTAAAGTACTACAGTTTCCAACCATTCCTCTCGACCTTGGGTAGATTTACACACGTTCAGTAATTACCTTCCCACACCATGTTCCACAAAACATTTGCAAATACCCCACGAAACACGTAGTCAATTGATGGGGCAGTGGATTAGTATTATATTTAACTGTGTTAATCCCTCTTAGAAAATAATATATATCAGTTCTTCCCAGTTGCTGGTCCACTATATATATACAAACAGACGATGACAAGCTCAAACGCATTCACACCGAAGAATCACTACCATTACATCGAACGATATAATTTTTACGACTGATCATATAACCCAATGTGAAAGTCATGGACAAGCGAAATGTCAAAGTTATAGGTGAAGTAAGCCTTATAATATTATGAAGGCACACCAAGTTTAATGAATCTAGTCATCATCACGTCTGGTGGTGAAAGTCAGTGTGACAAATGTGGAATCCATCATCTTCCAAGACAACTTCTACCTCGGAGACAAATAACATGTCCTCTGATTTCGGTCTCCGGGGACCTAAAACACCTTGGGTGTGCCCGAACGACAGACAATTGGCATTGAGAGCCAAGTAAGTCTTTCATTCGACTTAAATGTCCCCTGACATGATAAGTGCATCACATAGTCTCCTTACAATTTGACACACTCCTTAACTTACATATATTCTTTTGTGTTTAAGGTTGCGTACAGGATGGTCCGTGAAAACAAGCCAGTTCAGCACATACCCAAAACCTCAACCTTTGACGGAGTCAGAGCAACAGATTATTGTGTCTGTAATTAAAAAAGCAGAGGAAATGGATCTTTCAGAACAAAAGCGAGTTGGGTTAGTAAATTCTGCATTTCTTGTCACTTTCGCATGTAAAATTCCCTTCCAAACTTCTCTTTTACTTTCCCACCCACGTACTTTCTGCTCCCCACCTTTTCTAACCTTTCAACCTACGTCAACCCACTTCAGTTATTGTGATCAATTCAAATTAATTGCTTTCCCGTGCCATGTTTTCCTCTCTAATGTTATTAACTCCTGTATTATTGATCTGTAAACTTTATCACTTCTACGAATGAATTTGCCACTCTCAATATAAGTTAGTTTAGATTGATTGGCATCGCTTTGTATTTTATTGCCGACATACCTAGTCTATTCATTGGGCGTATGAGAAACAGATTGCAAAAATATTTGTCCTTTTATCCTTCTTCACCATAAGCCAAGAGAAATCTACCACAGTTCGTATTAATCCTAAAATCCCTTGCCCTATTAGGATGCATCAAACGGTGAGATTATAAGGGAAATAGATTTCTTCATATATGCGAATATAAACCTGAACACATACCGTCAAGAGTGAGTGAGGGATTAGGTATATACAAACACAATATGACTTTGTATTGAGAACAATACGAGCTTTCTCCACACAGTAATATTATAGTCCCTTTAGACCAATTTTAATAAGAAAAAAATCTCCAGCAGGTAGAATTTCGAGAGTTTTACTCAATCCCCTTTTTTTCTTGTTACTTAGGGACACACTGTACTTTGATAATGTTGCATAAATCTGCTCCACGGAGAATATAAAACGGCACATAAAACCTAGGAAATGTAATGAGCCTGTTGGCAACCCCCCTATAAGGTTTCCTTTAGTCTTTCTCCAGAAAAGTTTCTAACAAGAGAGCAACCAAAATATTATATTGATTTTTAAGGAGTGATGTATATCTGCAAGGCATCAACATCAATTGCATTACACTCAAGATCAGTATTGTGGGGGAATATAGGAGCCTTCACACAGATTTTGGGCCTTTCTTAGACCTTCCGTATGGTTAGATAATATAAATTCGTGGGAAGTGTGTGATAAGTGATAAAAACCAAAATTTGATTCTCTAGGAAAGACAGATTTCAGGGATTTGCAGTTCCTAGACAAAAAGTAACTTACAGACACTTTCAAGGAAGTTGTTTGACACTTCAAAACTGATAAGAAATAGGTGAACTTCAAACCACAAATCTTTATTGTTCAAAGTTGCCATGCATCGTCATCATTTATGCTCACAGCTCTTCTTGCACCTTAAAAAAGGACTTTGTACATTTGAAAACTCCACACGATGTCATTTTGCTCTCAGCTCCTGTGAGTTCCTCTCCATCTATATTTGTACTTCTTAATGGAGATGTCTCCCAGAAAATTGGTTTGTGTTAAAGAAAGGCAAAGTTGGACATAAAATGTAGAGTAAGGTTTGTTTTAAGAGAGAGACTTGTTTAGCACGTTTGTGTTTTGTACAACCTGTAAGATAGAAAACACAAATACTAGTCACTAGTAGGCTAAACACCAGTGTGCACGTCCGGGACAAAAGATTCAAGAGTTAAGAGTATATATGTTTCGAAGAAAGTTTTCCCGGCCCGTTAATCTTATGGAGAGAATGTTATTTTGCTTTTAATCAAAGACAGCGGTAGGTATTCTTGTTATGAATCAACAACTTCACCCTTCCTCGTCGTATGGTTGACTAGTTTACAAACGCTTGAGTAATGGGAAAGGGTGAAGTACAAAGTGTACGGAGAAATGTACACTAATTCATAGAACAATGAACCTAACGGAGTGTAAAATGCTTGATCCTTACACAGACACTTTGAGAACAACATATCTTGTACTAACGTTGAGCTTACAAGTTGATAAGTCAAGAGAGAGTAACTGTCAAGGAGAGACTTTCACTTTACTAACGTGGCTCACTATACATGTATCTGTAGCGTTGGTATTGATCTAGGCGTCACAGTGTCACACACACTCGTTCATATGGGGAGTACCAAGCATCCATCTAGGATTCGAGTCACTCTTAGATAAACTTAAAGTGATGAGCTTCCGACTTGCAAGAATAATCTTCCCACCCACCTTACCCACCTTTTGGTATTTTACAAGCTTCGTCTCAACTTCTCGGATCAGAAGACGTGTGGAATTCCTTTCTCTTCATGTCACGTGTGTCACACGACAGAAAGTGTCCTGAGCACACGATGAAAAAAATTAGGTGGAGAAAGTCTTCTCCCTTGCCCGTTATTAGGATTTAAGAATGTTTCTTTTTGCTGTACTTCAATTATTTTTAGCCTTGCCGGTCACCGTAAACATTCAACAGTTAATGATGAAGTATATAGAGGCGTAGGCTGGGTCTGTGGGTGTAATCTGATAAGTACTGGTTTACTAGATACGCATCCCTGCGTTTATTCTCCAATCTCTGACCTAAATCTCTTTATGGTGTAGGTATCGAGTATTTCATTACGCGAATTAATTAATGGATTGGGAGTAGAATTACCTTACCAGTTTGTCGGTGTACAGTGTACAAGAGCTTAATATGATTTTTGAGGAGAAAGTTCAAACCTCTGGGACATATTGTTTTACTCATGATGTACGTTGTTTTAATAGGAAACTTGTGGATCGATTGGAAAGTCTCAAAAAGCTGGCTGCTGGAAATGGAACTACAGAATGTGTTTTGTGTGGTGATTCCTTTGGACTCTCAGTTTTTGGAAGGACTAATTACAGATGCTGTGATTGTAAAAAGGTAATGTTTGGGAGTATGTTTTCATGTCAGCATTATTTATTACTGCCTATGCACTTCCGTTCGACCAAAGTGATCGTTTGTTACATAATAACTTAATAATGAGGTCTGAACAAAAATTTGTATAGATCTCACTGTTCACTTAATTGAGACTGTTCCTGTTATGTATTGATAAAACATGACGCTTCTTTCGATGATTGCGTGTATAACTTCTATAGTTATTAAAGAGCAGTCCGTGGTTCTATGGAATGCACACAATATCAAGATAAATTAAGAGAAGAGGAAGGATTGGCATGAGGAAAAGGTACACTCAGAGATGTACATTATGGTACATTATTAAGCCTAGGTTTGATCTTCTACGTAAAGTTGGTGTAAATAATTCATTGCAATGGTTGAGGAAATGAGAGGAGGGACTTGGCAGCGGGTTGGCCTGAGTGAAGGTATCTTCTGTATCTGAATAAACTATGAAGATGTAATACTAGCTGAAATGCTAGGAAGGTCAGAAGGAACAAGGAGAGAGATAGTTTGACCCAGGGACCACGGCTTAATAAGTCTTCTTCCAACAAACCCTATAAACTTTCACTCTGTCTTGTGTAAACGTGACCACGTGCTCTGGTTTGAAATATCTTTGAAACTAAATATAGGATTTGTATCGGAGGTAATCAACAAGGAACTTCTGAAAGATACCAAATAAGTCTCTTTGGTTTGTATACTTAATACTTGCAAGTTGCTATTAATCTTACTTTAGTGAGGTAGCATCATCATCACAAAATTTGATGAAATGAGATGATGAACAAGTTGATGAGCTCATGCCGTCAGTGTAAAATAAAGTATAATGGAAGGCTTCAGAGAGGCCTGGCTTCTAGGGAAAAAATGAAGTCGAAGGCAGGTTTTGTGAAGTTTCATGGATTTCGACTTCACAAGCTCTTCTTTTGCTTCCAACGTTACAATGAGCTTTGTCCGTTTGTCATTTTGAAAGTGTATTGTATGTGTACACTGGGAATTGTACACAGAGATCAGTAGAAAATCCGGGGAATGATCTTTGAAAGAGAAAGTAATTGCAGCTCAATTACAAGGTGCTTCACAAATAAAGCACACAGAATCTGTAAGTATAGAAGACTTTTAGCCTCTAGCAAAAGAATGAAGCTAGATAACTTTTATAGGGACACACCTGAGCTCTAAAAGTTTCCTTAGATGTCTTAAAGTTGATGAACTTTTCTTCATTGTCATTTTAAAATGGGATCCAAATTGTGTTTCTCGTAGTCTCACTCGGCTCTGTGGGAGTCACAACCTGTTTTTGTAATGAAAGATTTTAGAAGTATTTACGTCAAGTACGAAAACATTTTGCCGGAGGATTTTGCAAGTAGCA
>JAQGAB010001602.1:0-15478 GCA_034696565.1 Isotomurus graminis
GAGGGAATGGCAAGTCCAGCGGGGTTACTGATGGATGAGTTTTCCTCGTCAGGTGAAGTTCACAAAAACGCGTTGATTGTCCAGGAGTTCAGAACATCTGGAGTACCGTTTGGTCCAAGCGGGCGGATGGGAAATGCCACAGGAGCTGCATTCTTTAATGCCTCCATTGAAAGCACTGATGGGAATTCAAAGATTTATGACGCTGTCTACCTTCACGAACTTCGTAAGCACTATGAAGACGTGGATGAGTATCCAGATTTCAGCCAGGTTAGTGTGTGTCTCTCTTTCACCGTCATGAATTTTGTGAATTCTGCGTCACTGCGGAGAAAGTAAAATCTAAAAGTACAGCTATGACCATGAACACGCAGTGAGGGTGGGCTTAGACCTTACAAATGTGTGCAACCACACTACATAAAACAGATACCCTGCAGCGGTGAATTAAGGAAAACAAGATGTTGGGGTTTGAAGGTTCATCAAACGCAGTAGACATTCGACAGTAGCAGTAGAACGGTAATTCTGTTGCCTCATACCATTAATGTCACATTGCAAGGTTCCCTCAAGCCGTTAGCACACCGGTAGTTCAAGGAAAAGTTTAGAAAAGTCATTTTTTTCTTTATTGTCTCGTTTGCTCGTTAAAACTGCTCCTCCTAACAACTTCAGTTGATGAACAAAATGAGACACTATTCCATATTAAATATTCCGTAATATAATTAAGATGACTCTAATACAAACCTATATAATTTTGATAGCTCTTGGAAGCACTATAAACATAAATATTACTTTCTACCTGCCGAGTTTTTTAAAGAAGGTCGAAGGTACCAAAGTACTCAGGACAACTGAACATTAATTAAATAGTAATTACTGAGCAAATCCTTAGGCAGTCTGTGTGGAAATCATTGGGTCATACCATCCTCCTCATGACCAACAGCTTGGTTTACAACTAATACATGTTATATAGGTATCTCATCTCATTCATAGGTTCGATGGTCTATGCAGAAAGTAAACACTTGGAGACCTTTCAAATTGTCATTTATTCTGTCATAAAATTTACAAACACTTTCTCCTTTACTTCAAAATAAGCAGTGTTGCTACTATAATTAATTATATATCAGATTCGAAGATGTGGTAGAGTGTTTATGTACGGTCAACGGCTCATACACGTGTTTGTTAATTATTACAGAATTAATTATACTTTCTTTAATTACTGGAGTAATTCGCATAAGATTCATTTGAAATTTTAAAATAAGGGTTGACTCGTTCCACCTTCCTGAATTTACAGCTTGAATAAAATATGTTACATTTTAAATTATCTTCATCTCATCATTCACAGTCAATATTCTATTAAAGACAGTGCAATTGCCAAGGGAGACTATACCCATATCGTCTCACTTTGTGATCATGTGCACTTTAAGAAGCGGAGACAAGTTTGCATATATGTACGTGACAACGGCATTAGTTCTTTGTTAGTGTTACTAATGCTTGTTTTCATGCTTCGTGTTTCGATTTCCAATTCCGATTCAATGGTTTTTTGTTTTAAATGATACATTAATACATATTGTCACAAACTACGAACTAAAAACATGCTTTCTAAGGCACAACTCTCCGCTGCAAAACTTTCTGTTAGGATGCCTTGTTTAGTTTCAGTGTTAGGCCAAAATTGAATCACGCTAGTTCACACACGAGAATTTGACGAATAGAAAACACAAACCTTTATCTGCCTAATACTTCTAATATAACATATTAATCGAGATTTAGGTATTATCTGGTAAGAAGTGGAACGAAGCAAAAAAATGACTTTCACCAACTTTCCAGTACATGTTGGTTTTAAATATGGAGTCGATTGGTCAACCAAGGGGTGTGGCTCAAGTAGTTTAGGATGTGGGTTGTGGTTCGCTGATGACCCCACGTAGCTTAAGTATATCGTCTTGAACTGCTGGTCCCAGAGAAACTATGCATTAAGGTCATTATGACTTGACCTTTCAAAGCTACAAAAATAACTGTCTCTAAAACCGTTTTAACTGCAACAACAGCAGCTTCAACTCTCATAACGCTTTTGCAATACACAAAAGCTCCACTCCTTGATTATAGCAGTTCACAATTTCACAACTTTTTATTGAGCATTGTGTTGTGTATATATATTAAATTATTTATATACAATATACTATGATCATTTTCAACATCTATAATATTATTTTGATGGATCGATTGGACATCCAGCAAAGAGTGCTCTCAACTGAGCTTTCTTCCTCCTCCGTTTTATCATCTCCTAAGGTTCTACATTATTGATGCTATCAACGTGAAGACGTGTGTAGAAGACGTGTGTACTGATATTATTTTTACTCAAGGCGCGTTATATATATATTTGCTCTTCTTGTGACTAAAACGACAAAAGAAACTTGAAACTTGCTACTCAGTACATAAAGTATATCTTATTTCATATCAATTCGATTTTTTGTGAACTCATGTCTTGCGTCGCAAGTGAAGGTGAAAATAAGAAGATGCTCTCCTAACATCTGATGTACCTACCACTAGTTCTCAGTATTGAAGTTCCCGTTCAAGATTATATTATTATCATTGGTTGTTCGTGTATGAAAACGCGTGTTAGTAAGCATAAGTGCAATACAGTTGGCTAAACATAGTAACCTGGTAGAAATTAAACCTAAATATTGCCAACGTAAATTAAGCTGACACGCGTCAGACATTATTTGATTAATATACTGCATTGGAGATGATATATGAAGATATAAAACTATCAAGACTCTAAGATAAGTGAAATGATATATATCTACTGAAATATTGCCGTTATGGTCAGGAATATAAGCGATGGTTGATGGTTGCTTCAAGATTGCCAATATCTTTGTGTTGTACCGTCCAAGATTTTTCAGTGAAGATGCTGAACCAAAAAATGTATATGTATTCTATAATATTGAAGCAAGCAAGTCTACAGATTGCTCTACTTTGTTATCTCAATTTGCAGAATCAGTACATCCGAGCCATATTCATCTGCTTGTTCATAACGGAATGCTTCTTCGGAGTCCTGGGAAACTTTCTCGTGTGTCTCACCGTCTATAGAAACAAGTCCATGCATTCACCTGTCAACTACTATATCGTCAATCTTGGAATTTGCGACTTTCTCGTCGGAGCTGTCGTGCTTCCCATTAAGGTCAGAATTTTGAAACTCTACTTGTCCCTTTCATAGCGTATCAGCTATTCGTGTTATCAATTACAAATAAGTTTAAATTGAATAAGTTTGGTTAGCATTTCCTTTGAAATTACCCGTTTTGCGATACTAATGCGTGACAGCAGAAAGGCAGATGAATTGTAAGCTTCAAACTTTAATAAGTAAGAGTACAAATATCGTTAGGAAGAGTGTGCACGAACTTTTAGACAGAATCACTAAGTGGCAGGATTCATGATGGTTGAAGTATTAACACAAACCAATTTTTTGATATATTTTCATCTATAACATATGCATGGGTATGCGATTCCAGTCGATCTGTACATTAAACTGGAAGTCTTAGTTGAAACTTATTGTTAATAACTTATAAAGCTCATTAAGCAGCAATACAATGGCTGATAGTGAAGCAAAAACAAATTCCTGATAAGGATAAAAGGAAGTAGAAGTGACGGGAACATGGAAATGTTTTTGTAAGCTCAAATGGAGTATGTATGTATGTCACTTAAAAGAGAAAGTTTTAAGTCGAAGTATCTTCATGATTTTTCTCCGTTTCCTAATAAAGTATAAACTACAAAGGATGATTAAAAATCGCAAAATGAACCTGTGTAGTAGATAGTGTTAGATCTAGCTTTTAATTAACAGAAAGGCAACCTTGTGAACATTAACAGCATCAAACACATGCAGAAGTTATTTTATGCAGCCAAGCACCAGCATTTACTACTAATGAGCTAATGAATAAGTTCGAAAGTGTATCTGTAAATCATTGAATTGGTAAGCAAACAAATCTCATCTCATGTCTACTGTAGCTTTATCTATTCACTATTAGCTAGAGTACACTTGAGGTTGAATACACAATATTCCCAAGGGATACTGACGGCTGGATAGCTCTTGTTGTGAATACAGATATTCTTCATACCTTCATTTTAGTATTCACAACAAATTGAAAATGAGTCGTAGCTTAGATAGATTCGACAGAGTGATAAACATTATTATCCTCACTTTGGTAACCATCAATAACCTAAAAGCTCATACGAACGATAAATTACAACTTAAATTGAGGTTTATAAGGCTGGAAATGTGTGGGTGTAAAAGCCCAAAACCACTGACCGTGAATAGATTTTCAGCTTGAGCGAAAAATAGGTAATAATGTCAAGTTAAGATTCTGCGCATCTTCGTAGCGATTCCTACAAGGTAGTTTATTTAAACTTGTAAGCGTCGTCCATTTTGTACTGTACATTAAACTATGCACCGCATGGTCTTCCATGAACAATGCATGAAAACCCCATGGAAAGATTGCATAGCTAGCAGAAGACTTCTCCTATTGCTTGTAATCCCATCTCAACAAAAGTAATACAGAATTTTACCCGGATTTTGATTTATGAATCTTTTAACAGCTCTTCGAGTTGACTGCCGATGCCAAGGTGAACATGCTAAATGATGTTTGGTGCACTGCTGTGCGATATTTAGAGACCATCGTCGTATTCGCAAGTGTTTTCACCCTCGTGGCTATCTGCTTTGAACGGTAAGTGAGGATGAAAAAGACCAATGAACATTTACGTTGCTAATGTGTTTCGAGCTATTTTAATTTTGTTCTTTGTTAAAATCCAAATTACTTTCTCATGGTCTTTCTACTTACGGGGGGATTTCTGTAGTCTTAAATTAGGATATCTCATCTGTGAAACCTCAGAAGGGATTAATCCATAGAACTCTTTGATTAATCTAACCCTGCGTTCTCTTGTACATTCTATGAATGGAATATATACGTCTGGTCTAATCAATCACTTTCATGTTATCTCTCCGACGACTCAAAGACAAGTGGGGGGATGTTTGATTGACTTATTATGACGCATGAACGCCTAGATTACCTGGAAATGTAGTAAACCCGTGTTACCTAAATTTAGCTTGAAAAATAAAGGATTAAGGTCAGGATTGCTCAATGTGACTAATTAGAAAATTAAAATGATGATACTAACATGTGACGTGTAACACTTTGTCTCTTATACTCCTGCTTAGCCTAATGATCATTCCTTTAGGTATTTTTCGCTTCATAATTTGATAAAACTTTTCTATCCTTATCTCCGCTCACACACCAGAAATTAAAGTTTTCAAATTTATGCGTAATTTTAAATTACTTAGTTAACAACGCGTATTTCCTTTTACTTTGAGTCGAACTTAAAATTCTAAACTGGGCATTTGCATGGTTTTGAATAAAATCATTGTTTTAAACCTGTATGGTTCAAAACTTTCCTCACGAGGAAAAACTACCTACTTTGCTTCGTGTCCAAAGTTTATTTTGCTTCAAAATGTTCATTTTGTCTTTACTGTCTAGTGTCTAGTCCTAGCTGTCCTAGTTTTGTATGTGTACTATATAGTACTAGAGATTTCTTGTCTTCCTGTAATATCAACCTACCACTTAGTGTCAGCTTAGTGAGTTGATTCTTCGAGGGGTTAAGCCGTTAAGGTCTTAGGCACAGTAGAGAAAACGAGCAGAGACAACCACGCAAATTGTTCACTTTAAATTTTAATGTATTTGGAAGCACAAAATCTAAACAAATTGAAAGAACGTGACGAATCCAGATAACTCTGTATTTCTAATGAAGTCTGATAATATAGGAGCATAAAGCTACTCACAAACTACATCTATACCAAATTTTTGAGTGTAGTTGCCTACAAGAGGATGATTTTTGTTAATAGCTCCCATGTATATTAATTAGAATTTGTTTACCCAGTTGTCTTTTAATTATCCATTTTCCGCTCATCTCTCGCAAGTAGACTGAAGGAGAAACTCAGTTGATTTGTATCTTTGCACTTTATGGACCTTTATATAAGGTTAGAAATTGTAGGTTCCTTTATTATTTGATCTGCACTGTCAGTTTAACTTACTCACTCTCTTGAGACTAATTACAAATCTGTTATGCAAAATCTCAAAATATCTACTGTGCAGCTATAGACTTAAACTAGAAAACAACCTTTTCAGCTATAACTTTTACCCAACATGCAATATTGCTGTTCACATGTAAAATTGAAACACTTTGAACCGTAGAACGACTGCAGCAAGCATAAAAGAAGTTACACGTTCACACATCAAATGACTAATACATTAGTGAAATTACCCGTCCAAAAAATTAGGAAAATGATATAATTGATATACAAACGGCAATACAATGACTAGGCACATAATAAAGACCTTCCAAGGTAACTGAATGGCGAGGGCGGAATCGCGAATCCCTTCAAGCTGCTTTTTGAATGGCAAACAATAACATAAATGCAAAGAGAGTAGCACAAACACAACTAAATTCAGTCAGACTATTTCAAAAGGAGCCGAGGATGATGTTTGCTCGTACCATTCAGCATAAATAAGCTTTTTGGGATCTCTAATGCATCTCTTTTGTCAACATTTTCTACTCTCGACAATATTATATCACGTTGCTTCATAATGTCAAATTTCAGATACAATGCAGTAGTCTACCCAGTTCAATCGAGGATCAATATGACGAGTGTCCGAATCCGGCGTGTACTCATTGCAGTGTGGGTTGTTCCTGGACTTGTTGCAGGGCCAAATCTCCATCCAGCCACTTCTCTGTCTCATTTCCTCTACTCTGAATTTGGAACTTTCACCAGAGTGACATGTTTGGACACGTAAGTCTGGGAAAGTTGCACAGTACAGCCCCTACCTAGAAAAATTTAATTTACTCACCTCAGCACTCTACACAGATAGGCTTTTCAAACTATTTCAAACTATCAGAAAATCTATACAACCTGAACCACTTTCCAACTCTATTATAAATTGGCCGCAAACCAATAACTTCTAACATACCCAAACTGTGTCAACTTTAGTTATTGTTAAATGTCATGTTCTTCACATGCATCTAGACTTCTAGACTCATGATTCGCCTGTTGCTCCTATCGCACACGAGAGTTTAGTTGTCGATGGATCTTTAGACCATAAAAGCGTGTTCTTTTCACCCGTTAAAATTATCTAGTAGACTTGTAGGCTGCCAGAATTCACCTCTCCCACTGATTATTAGTTTATTAGTGCGATGAAGAGAAATTTCATGGAAAGCATCCAAGTCTCCAGACTGTAAAAATGATCAGGGTGTCATAAACTTCCTACTCCCTAATGAAGCCAATTACTGCGAAATCGGAAGAGGAATTTGATCATGTGAGTAATGAACGCGCTTAAGGCTTATCCTTACACGGAGCTTTGTAGTATAGTTAATAGCACTAAACTTTCTTGTATGTTACAGAAACGTGCGGAAGGTATTTAATTTTAGCACATAAATCCTACTAGATACTAATACATGTCAT
The DNA here is from genome assembly GCA_034696565.1 of Isotomurus graminis. Taxonomy (NCBI): domain Eukaryota; kingdom Metazoa; phylum Arthropoda; class Collembola; order Entomobryomorpha; family Isotomidae; genus Isotomurus; species Isotomurus graminis. Next base: position 7,487 of record JAQGAB010001602.1, read on the forward strand.
AGGTGCTGTATATATGCATCTATTCATCGCTATCAAAGGGAAAAAACTTACTTATTAGTCATAGCAGCAAATGAACACACCCACACCACGGATGTGAAACTAAATTCATTTATTAGGTTTTCAATTCTTCGTAGATTTCCTATCTGCATCGCCTTTTTTAGAAATGTACATGTCGTTTTCCGGGGGCGATCAAAATTAGTAAAGACTTACGTACATTGCACGATGCAAATTGTGAAGTACCAGAAATACATTAACCTTTCATCCAAAATTCTGAATACCTAAATGTATTTCCACGTACAACAACCACATGAACCAAAAGTCATAAACTGCATTGAGGTCATGCAGCTCGGGACTTGAAGACTCAAATTCAATCAGTGAATAAATAAATTTCGAGTCTAATGATATTTCGTAGAAGCCATGAAGGCACAGTTTCTGTCAAACCCACGTCAAAAATGAATTCACTCTAGTCGTAGTTAGTTATATTCTTCGGATAGTTTTTCACTCCAGTCAATTTATATTTAAAATTTGGAAGAACTGCATGTAAAAACGCATATTTTCGAAACACGTGTAGAGTACTACGTGTAGACAGTGTAGAGTATATATTTGCTATGTACCATAATTGTTATTATTACCAGAAGATATTATAATAATGCCATCATGCTTTATTATAGAAGCCCCATGCGAAATTTAGATTCTGCCTACACAGAATAATAATATCATTACCAATGAGATAGGATTCCATGAAAGTACAGAAAGACTCCAATCTGCATAAATCACATCCCCAATCCAAACTATCCATGGCCCCGTGTAGGAGTCAGTATCTGACCTTAATCATTTTAATGGATCACCCTTCTGAGCAAAACTTTGTTCTCTAGACTTTCACCACAACCAATGACCCTCTCATGATGGCAACTGGCTGTATAAATATTCTTATTGTGACCGTAGAAATGGTTCGCAGTGACTGAACCTTTCTGTACAGTGTGGACGAAGAGTCAATGATATTCTATATAATATAGTTTAGTGCACTTGTATGCTTGCAACATAGGAAAGAATAAAGACGCTGGTTTCAAATCCATTTGTGCATTTCAAATCTGTAGATATTAAAATATGATTATTGCTGGTTTGTATGACTGAGCAATTTAAACAGCCAGTCCAGATTGAGTGGGAGGCATACAGGGAAAGCTTTCCCAACCGAGCCCGGAGCTTTTATAGAAGCATCTATAGTATAGAATAGTTTCCATTTTCACTGCAGATGCAGATGAGAATGACTGACTGACTGAATTCACCAAACTGTGTGCCTTGCAGCATCAGAGACAACTCCTTCAGAGCTAAATCGCTAAATTTGGTTATACGCGACTTGTAATAAGAAAACATTCAGAGGCAATTTTTTAAATGGACATAATTTTACTTGAAACCATTTTGGGACATGCTTTTCATCCGGAACCTGGAAACACATAAATATTCCAGCCATTTATTAGTATTTAAAGCATTCTTGCTCACACTCGTGAGATATTTCGCGTACAAATTCAGCGTGCGACCTTTTAGTTTTGTTTATTTACAGTTATTTCCTGCTACACATTTTGTTCGTTTAATTTTCTTAAGTAGTCTTTAGTAATCCGAAATTGCATGTAGAAAATAAGAAACTCGAATGAACTAGTTCTGTAATTCTAATATATTCAGCAGTTTTTATCCTTTAAATTACCGGTCTGGAAAAGTACATACATTCTTATTGAATGTTATTGCTATTCAACCTTTAAATTAAAGGTATGAAACAATAGAGCATCCTGGTGCAAACCAATTACAGTTGGGCCTTAATATTCATAAGCTTAAACTAACATTCATTCATGGAAAGATTCTACTGGAAACTAAACACAGAGTTCTTTCATGCAGGCAGTATTTTTCTGGTGTCTGGAGTAAGGCCGGCGTGAATAAAATTACTGGAGACAGCTTTCCGTCGGGCAAAAAAAATTGGATTCCCACTTTTTCACGGCCAGAATAATATTATTGTACTCATCCAAAAGAAGTGCACGGGTAGATAGCTGATATGCTATCATGTAATTCAAGTTCATTACTTGACTTTTGAAGACAAAAGGAGTAGACACGATGTCATGATTGATTTGTTCCACTAAACTTCTTCTTTTCCCATACATCCATGTTGAACACAAAAATCTAATAATCCCAAGAAAATTTACCACATTCACAAGACATTGAAACAACGTGTGTAGATTCCCAACTGAACTGAAGCCTTTGGACAAAAAAGAATAAGGAACATTTGGGAACTACTGTTCTAGGCGATGTTTTATTCGACAGCATGAAGAAAACTTGCATTATGTACAGTCATGAGTCCCGATATTGTGACATTGGTCGTGCCTAAATGATACAGGATTCAACGTTCTTTACAACTCACAACCAATGTGAACTGACAATAATATAAGTTTATATATCCGCTGTGCTTTGTACGGGAGAGAATAATGTGTTAAACGATCCAGAAAACTTCAGACTTAAGCACCTCCACATAGCGTAATTAATTACCCTCCTGCAAACAAATGTTATCGTTCAAAGTACTTACTGTTTCAATTCCCTTTTGTTGTCTGTATGACGGTACTTGTGCTAATCTTTGAACCAACAGCACTTTGACGAAAATTGATCATGAGTTTCATTTTGTCCTTTGGGATGCAACCTTTGAATGGAAGTGTGCAATTGTTTCGAGACAATAAAGATATCAGTCGGGTTCTACTTTAGGCGTCATAAATCCTAAACTTCAGGTTCCTTGGTGTCCAAAGAATCCGACAGAAGTTTTACCAATTATTTACTCCGAATCCCCCAAACTCCGCATTAGTGCGACAACATACGCTTTAATCTTTTAGAGCTGTGGACGGTGATATCTATAGGTTATAGTAACGACGGTAGAAGCGATTCAGTACACGATAGACAATGTGATTATCAACCCAGACGGTTGGTGTAAGCTACACAAAAAACAACATGCTTCCGGGTTTCTTCTATTTTGGAGGATGTTTTTCTTGTATGTCTTGACCTTTATGACTCAAATGACATGTATGGTTTGTAATTTCATTCTAACCATTGTGAAAGTAATCAAGCAGCGTTCAAGAATGCAAGAGTGTACCGTGATAGTACATAAACCATATAACTATATAGTAAATACAGTTGTTACCAACTCAAACACTTTTCCAGGGAATTGACACACATTTTAGCAATTGTAAGCCTTTAATTCGTTCTTTAAAACCAATTCTCTGAAGACAAAAACAAAACTACTTTATTTGTTTTTGTTTCTGCTATATATAAATGTATTATGAAGTTCCAAGCCTTAAAATTGTACAGCGATTTCATACTATAAAATGTTTGTAGTTTTTCAGATGAATTCCGGATGTATTACTTCACAGCTCTTTTCATATTCATGTACTGCGTTCCCCTGGGCTTTATTGCTGTAACTTGCTTCTCCATTGCTCGAGTTCTTTTAAAGGAGATTCCCGTACAACCCAGACGAGATCCTCGAGCAATCAGCTTGGAACAAGGTCGTCGGAAAGTAAGTCCTCTTTGCGTTCTAAGCACGGTGTGATTTCTCAGACGTTCGAAAGTCTCGCTAATGTCAAAACACTTTTGAAAGCTTTTTGATGCCGTTATGGATCCTTCTATCGAATACACTAGTATTAAATAAGTAGAGTATGGGGTTAGATTGTAAAGAAGTTCCACTTTCCCAGGTCTCCAAGTTTTTTCATGCTGCTTGACTTTCACTTTCCCAGGAGAATTTGTTTCATTTGCTGCCATAGACTTCGCTGTTGGTGTCAACGTTCATAACCAAGCTACTCCTTTTTTCGCTGTTACTTCTTAAAGTACCATCATCGTCATCCTAGCAAAATAAACTAATATTCTGCATCCAATTTTTCATACTCATGCAGCTGGCAGTGCAGAGGGAATCATAACATTTTCATTTTCTGGTGTTTGTTAATTTCTCTCTTCACTTTCTCTGGTGCCTGACTACTTCGAGACATACTTCTTATCGAAAGCTTGATTCTTTTCTTACGAGTAATATTTGTCAAAATACATTCTCCTTTATCTGACACTGAATAACATGATGATTGTCAGCATTTATGAAACTGACACTTTCTATGTGCACAAACAAAATATATAACAGGTAATACGAAATCAAAACTAAACAAACTGAACGTGTTTCGTGCCAAAATGACACATGATAGTCATAAATATCGCTCCTTTGATATAAAATACCTTACAACGAGATATAAGATTACTCAAGCGTAATTATTTTTACTTGAAAGTAAAAAGTCAGTTGCAATCATGAGTGACATAATAATATTGTGTAAACTTAGTCTTACACTTTGTGTCTTCTGAGATAGGCTTATTGATTTGAAAACTTACAAGACCGTATTCTTTAAATCTATATACAGTGTGGTTTTGGGTTTGAAACAAAGTTGTGGAATTTCATGACCCGGAACTTACGGGGATGCAGGTTGGAGTCTCTAAGTAGAGAAGCAATTTTTATCACAAACAATTCCTTTTCTCCTACAAAATCTGATCGCAAGATCTCAATGCTCTGAAACTCCTTTTGTTCTTTACGAAATCCTAACTAAACAGTGTTCTGAATTGGTTGTGGTTGTATACTTTATACAATAACCATCCCTAGTGAATTAATTGAGTTTCCTCAGACATAATGGTTGAGCTGTCAAGTAATAATTTGGAATGTCTACTGCAAGGTTCTTTAAATAACCAGTAGTACTTACCATCCTTGTCAACTGAACCGCTGTCGTGTTCAGATCGTCTTATCTGTTAGTACAATTCAAGGACAATAATTCATTCCGTCGGAGAGTCGTCAAACTCGGAAAGCATAGTCTATGATTTATTCTCTAAGCAACTCACCTTGCTATCTGTAGAGGAATACACCAGAATCCGTTTGGCTTTCTCATGGGATACAATAACCCATTGCAACAACCCAATGGAACTGCGAGTTCAATGCAAGATAGTAGCTAACAGAGGAACCTTTCTTTCAGAACGAGAGTCTTAACTCTGAATTTCAAATGTCACGTCTGTCACTCTTTCTCCAAAAGACATCTCATTTAACTAAGCTACCTCTTTCTTCATACAAATTCAACCTTTTTTCCATCTTCCTAAACTTCCTTCCCAACTTTCATCTGTACTATATTATTGTATGCCTTCTGATTCAAAACGTACCTGCCCTTTTGCTACCGTGCGTTGCTCATAAATGATCTTATGGGTAAAAGCATCTTCATCGAACACTGATTTGAGTGAACTCTTAAAAGTTGCATACAATTTGACATACCTAAACAGCTTCCTATATTCCCGACTCTTTATTGTTAGACGCAGACTAGTGCACACAAAAGAATATTAGCGTTGATAGGAGTTATATTAAGGAAATTTGATTTCTTGCTACCAGAGTGACGAATGACGAAGTCTGATACTAAGTTACCTGTAATTCACTTACATGCAATACATATTTAAGCTATTGTGGAAGGTTGTAAGAAGACGATAAATTAATCTTTGACTGTAGAGAATCTTTCTCCTGTCTCTTTGAGACAAAAATTCAATCACATCTTGCACAATGTAGTTAAATATCGTTGCGCTTCCTGTACTTCAAATTACACAAATAGTTGTCAATTTGTTTCATCTGCCATTAGTGCCATACATAGAAGCCAGACAATTCGGTTCGAAAGTCAGAAGCAGCAGCAAATATTTCCAAAAAATTTCCACCTGTTGCCTATGATATACATACATGTATTCATAAAGTCAAACTAAATTCTTGTACCTTGAGTAATTACTTTTTGCCAGGCATTTTGATTTTTGATCACCTTAAGCGACAAGCTATTCTCAGTGTGAATCCATTTATCACATCCTGAGAGAAACCAAACTTAATAAATGTAGGAAGAAACTAAATATCAAATTTATTTTCTGCTCCGGTAACACTTAATTTGATAGTGTGTAACTAAAAAAACCAAACAAGCGAGTCAAATTAATTTACCTTAAGTGTACACTTATAAAGTAGGAAGGTGAAGGCCTTGTCAGGTATAGAGTCAGTGGCACTAACTCACGTCAGCAGTGACTTTCATCTCCATAAGTTCAAAGAAGCTTTACTCGAATCTCTTTCACTTCTTCACACGGTTTCTTCACTAGGCCAGTGATACTTCGTCCTGTCTCAAACGTGCATTTCCTTTCTAGGACTCAAGTGGCTGGAAAATGAATTGCATTAAACACTTTCTTTTATATTTTCAGGTGGCGAAAATGGTTCTAGTCGTGGTTTTAGCTTTTGTGGTGTGTTGGAGCCCATACTTCCTGGTTACAATGGTTTCGCAGCTTCAGACGGAAAACTTTCTACAGAAGGGACAGTACTTTTTCACAATGCTAGTAATTAATTTGCTCGCATTCACCAATTCCTGTGTAAACCCGTTTGTGTATTTTGCCATGAGTGCGAGATTTCGCAAGGTACGTATTCATTTTCTTGTATAGTTCTTAATTTATTTTCCATTTTTGAATTCCACTTATCTCACGATGCTACGAGGGAAATTTATAAAAATAGTAAAGCGTTGTAAAGCCATGAGTAGGAATGGAACGAGTAGTCCACTACATGCAACATGTGCGGGGCTATCTCATCTCGTGTCATGAAAGTTAATCTGTAAATCCATCAGGGCAGGGTATTTCAGTCGATAAATTCTACACAAGGTTGTTATTTCAAAAACCATGTGTTAAACAGGGCAGGGCAGCAGTCTAAATATGAATCCGCTACCCACTCATTCGAATCCTAATGTTGAAGAGCCATTGATTTGTATTAACGTAATTAAGGATTCTAGTTTCCAGATGTCATTAAGTAAGCTATGTTATTGAGTATTCAGTTACTTCTAAACCAATGGCTCAAGAAAGCAATCAATTATGTTGGATAATGAAATGCGTCAAAACATGAGCTCTGTGTCAGCCCATTGTGAGTGAGACTGATTTTCTTCAACTTGAAGACACTTCAAAGAAAACCTATAGAACTCCTCATTTAATTTAGAAAGAGGTTTTCTAAACTATGCAGACAAGCTTCGTCCTTGATTCAGCATCAGGGGAACTCTTCAAAGAAGGGAAACTTTCCAAGCATCATGTAGTCATCTCATTCTTGTCCCTATTACTATTTCCGTCTTGACAGGGACATGTCCTTGTTTTGGATAAACACACTGAGATAGCACTCAAGTAATGTTTCCTATAGTAAACAAAATATGATGTGTGAAAAATATGTCAGAACAGTTTAGTCAGTCGAGTGTAGAGATCAAATACCGTGATTGTATGATTTGACAGTCGCGTATGTTACAACGCTACAACTGTTACAACGTTAACACGTGCAAACTTCGTGTGTTCCAGGGGTTTCTGTGCATCGTTCGTTCTTGGAGAAGCTGTTCCAGGAGAAGTCGCTATTCACCTGAAAACAGTCGGTCCTCAATGAGACAAACAAGCCATAGAACTGTAAATGGCATGCTCAGCTTGCCAAGTAACACCTGTCGCAGGAATGCCAGTTTCCGACGTGCTAATGGATCAAGCAGACGGAGAAATGGAGAAAGGGCTGGAGAAAGTCTCATGCTTTGTGCGAGTGTTGTTGGGGGCAGTGGCAGTGGTGGGATGAACGGAAGTATTCACGGCAGTCTTAGAAGTCCTCGTAATCTTGATAATGTCGATTCATCCACCCCAATCACTCCTAACAAGTCAACTTCTGGTAACATTAAAGTAAAAAATTCTGATTTTACAGATATACAAGGCTAAAATACGTGTTCCTTCATGTTGTGTTCTGCACTATTGTTAGTAAATTGGTAGAAGCCATTGTCACATTCCTATTCCCATATTATCAATGTATAATAATATAAATCTGAATGTACACTTTGTACCCTTGCAAATGTAATTTATGTATTTAATGCACAAATGAAATGGAAACCAGTGAATGAACTCCATTATTCAGTCTTTTGAGTTGTTCATTAG
>JAQGAB010001603.1:0-15461 GCA_034696565.1 Isotomurus graminis
CTTAACGAAAATCACGGTGAGCCAGAGTAGCACAAACCTTGAATGTTTTTGCCTCTTTAGACGTGTTAAATGAGATCATTAGTTTTGAATTTCAATTATGCAGCTCGAAGATTGAACTTCCGCTATATCAACATAATAGAATCGTAAATTACTGAAGGCACTTAACCTTTAGTACAAACCAGGTTAAATCTGAGACAAAATTATCTGTGTTAGTTTCGGACTTAGAATTTCCGTTGGTTGCAATAGAAAAACCCAATTGATTGGGACTGCTTGATTGCCTAATCTGTCCTGTTGTCTGTATCACCAAATAATTTTGTTGAAATGTATATATGGACTTAATGTCACATAACATTGTTTCTCAAAACGTGACAAGTGATAAGTTCCAGCAAATGTTGATGGATAAACACTTTTGGTTAATCATATCAAAGCAAATATACGCTAATAGAAAAATGAATGGACAGCGATACAGTGTAACTGTCTGATTAGTGTGTGCAAGAGTAATTATACACGAAAGTTGTGAAGGATTTAAAGTTACTCCTTTTCCCTTAAAATGGACTTTTCACTTGCAATACTTCTGGGTTTTTGCTTTATCCTTTTAATTTCCTGGATATTTCGAGAGATTAATTGCATACATCAAACATTCCTATGTAGCCTACCTGGACCAAAAGGTCTGCCTATCCTAGGAAATATATTTCCATTACTCCGGAGCTACGGAGCACCCTTTAAACAATACACAAAATGGGCTGAAGAATACGGAAGTTTTTACAAAGTGAAAGTGGGAACGCAATTGGCTGTGGTTGTTTGTGATTCCGATAATTTTGCTACAGTGTTTGGCAAAACGGGAAGCAAAGTGAATCACAGAGTCAGAGGAAATGTACTGTCACTTGCAATGGGCAACAAAGGTGAGTGGACTGTGTTACAATAAATAATAAGCAAATAAGTTATAACCTACTAATTCATCATCTATAAACTTCAAGGAATCGCAACAAGCGATGGGAAAGTTTGGGAAGAACACCGTCGGTTTGCAACGAAAGCTTTCAGGGATCTCAGTGTTGGAAGATCTTCAACTGAAAATCTTATTCATACTGAAGTAATGCGTTTCACTGATAGGATGAAAGTAAAGTGCCAAGAGTCTGAGAATGGATGGTATGGAGGAGCCGAATCAGACTTGAATCTCAGCGTTTTCTCTATCTTGTGGACTTTTGTGACTGGTCGTGGCGACAGTCTCAGATCGCAAATATCCCTTGATGACGAAAATATTCGAACAATTCTTTTAGGAACCCGAACTCAGTTAAGGGCTGCAGAACAAAGTGGAGGGTGGAACTTTTTCTTCCTACTGCAGTAAGTAATATAAGTTGTGTTTGCAAATATGCAAGCATTATGTGGTTGAGCATTCTGAGCTAAGAACGGGCAACTTGAGAACATGCTATTCTCTTGGTACTATAGAGTATTATGGATAATTGCTGCTAATCCATTAAAACTACTGCCCGCATATGTACGACGAGTTCTATTTGTGAAGAAAGAACTGGCTCGTGAGAAAGCAGGTCTCGTACAAGAAGCTTGCAAACCTAAAGACAATCTTGTACAACTTTATATCGCAGAGATGGCCAACAAATCAGAGCACACTGAACTGAATGGTACAATCAAACATCTAATTCAAGTTACTTCGTTACTGACCTAATTTGAAAATTATGTTTTCATTCAGAAATGAATCTAGAAGTCTTCATGTCTGATTTCATCGTTGCTGGAGTAGAATCTATGACCTCATCAATTCGCTGGACTCTCCTGTATTTAGCGACCAATCCTAAGTGTCTGCAAAAGCTCAAGAAAGATCTGGACACGTTTCTTAAAGATTCCACTCTATCATTATTAGCAAGTTTTTCATCTCATTCAAAACTGCCATATTTAGAAGCAGTGATAGCTGAATCTCTGCGAATCTGCCCTGCAGTTCACACAATAGTACATGTGACTCATGAAGACTTAACAGTGGCTGAGGAATTCATACCCAAAGACACTTGGGTGATGGGGAACGTGTGGGCAGTGCATCGTGACCCTAAATTATTTCCAAACCCTGAAATGTTTAAGCCAGAGAGATTTCTACAAACGAATGAAAACGGAACTAGTCTTCGGAAAGACTTGATCGACAAGTGTTTCTCATTTTCCACAGGTGAGGCCCTTAAAACTCGAGAAATAAGAAAGTATCACACATTATATCTACTGATTTTTTAAGGTCCTCGTCGATGTCTCGGGGAGCAACTGTCTCGAATGGAACTTCATGCATTTGTAGCATTAATTGTCCAACAGTTTGACATACAAATCAATCCTAAGAAACTTCACAAGTTTACTCTTCATCCTGAAGTGTCCTTATCTCTGGTTCCAAAAGACGACTTTTTATTGTTTAAGTCTCGACAGGTAGAAAATGATGAGTAATCTCCAGCACGAATGAATTAGAACGCCATTGACTAATGGATCAGTAATTAAATCTCAGCATCATTAGTATTGTATGTAATAGTAGCTCTGGGTATTTATTGCTCGCAGGCAGCACAAACTGCACAAATAATCCCTATTCACATTGCGTGACAAATATGAGCATGTGAGAATATCGGTATGGTGAGAGCAACCTGAAAATTCATTCCTTCCCTGTGTTTACTGTCAAATGGGGGTTCTGAGTCCATTTTTTTTAACAGATGATGATACAATGTTGAGAATCATATCCGCGTATCCTGCCTCATAGAACTTTCAGTTATACCCTTCCATAGATGGGTGTTGAATTATACAGAGAATTACTTAATAAATAATGTCCAAACTTTAAGTGATATGATCAATTCGTATCCTCTGCCTGTCACTGAGTAAACTCATTCGGCAAGAGTGTGAACAGTACTTCTTACATAAATTATTATACAACAAATTGCACGTGCTTATTACCTAATCCATTATTGTGTGATTTGTTACCTTTCTTATAAGTCGTGTTCTCCCAGATTTCTTGTGTATCGAATAAAATCATGAAAAACATTACGTCGAATGAATTTCCATTTGGAAACATAATCGGCAACACTCCACATGTGCCCCCATTCTCTTGGGAAAAGTTCGACTTCCCATTTTGGAGAAAATGGATGAGTCAGAACTTCCACCTTCCAGTGATTATAGCAGTTGTCTATATCGCCTTGGTCTTCTGTGGAAAATCTTGGATGTCAAATAGATCTCCGTTTAAATTGAAATCAATTTTGGTCTTGTGGAATGTAATTTTTGCTCTTTTCTCTTTGGGAGCATTCCTAAGAACATTTCCAGATCTCATGTATGCTTTACGAAAGCCTGATGGATTTTACCACTCAGTGTGTTCAAGGTAAGCGTAATCCAAAGCCGAACTAGTCACGTACTTTCTACATTACTAATGAGTCCCCCTGTTCTCAGTGAAGGACAGTCGTATGCTTATGCATTTTGGTCCTGGGTAGGAACTTTGTCCAAGGTTGCGGAACTTGGAGACACAGCGTTTGTTGTCTTAAAAAAGAATAAAATAATATTCCTCCACTGGTAAGAGTATAAAAAAGTCCAAACTGAAGTGGCGAAGACTTCCTGATCCGATTAAAATAATTGTATTGAATGTACAGGTATCATCATGCAGCCACAATGCTCTACACTTGGTACATCTTTGAAGCTCAAGAGCCATGTCACCGGTGGCTGATGACTATGAATTACTTCATTCATACCCTCATGTATTCCTACTTTGCTGCTACGGTAAATGACAACATACATATATAAAAAACAGTTTCTTCGTTTCCAATCTGTATGCATTTTAATTGAAGGCTGCTGGGGTAAAGCTACCAAGAAAGCTGGCCATGGTCATTACAACTCTCCAAATTGTACAAATGGTGATAGGAGTTTACGTGAATTGGTTTAGCTGGGCGATGTTGTGTAAGTACTATGGTACTTTTTCATAGTGCACTTTAATGCTGACTAATCTATATGCAATTTTTGCAGCATCTGGAAGACCCTGCGACAGGTCGGATCACAACTTAAAACTCGCGTTTTTCATGTACGCGAGCTACTTAATTTTGTTCATCAATTTCTTCTATAATTCTTACTTCAAGAAGCAAATAAGTAGTTACAGTAAGAAGGAGATGAAAGCTGATTAAGTGCTTATAGAGTACCCAATATTGTATCAGATTAAAATTTGAATTAAAAACTATTAAATTATGATTTCCATTGCAGTTTATTATCTTTAACATGAACTTATAGCCAATCAATCGATCACTCTTTTGTCAGACAAAACAATGATACTGTCTTATCAAAGGATATTATAGGAGTTTAACAGCGTATGAACGAGTTAACACACATTGACCATCGACAGGCAAACAACGTAGCTGAATAAAATCGAATATCCAATTTGTTGGGCAGTCGAGCTCTCTTGGGTTCCCGTCAACGCACAGGAAATACTTGTTGCAGTATTCTGATAGCAAAATCAAAGTTCAAGTAAACAAATGCACTTCACATTACAGAATCAATTGATATAAATAAATTGTTATGCTGACCAGGATGAGGAATGAAAGCTTCTCCTCTATCAGGACAAATTATCGGAGTCTGGGTCGTTGTGAGAGGGACGGGCGTGGTGTTGGGTGTACTTGAATTAGGGGACAAAGTCGTTGTCGAATTAGGGGACAAAGTCGTTGTCGAATTAGGAGACAAAGTAGTTGTTGAGTTAGGTGATAATGTAGTGGTTGAATTGTTACCATTGAAGCACTTAGCTCCCATTGGCAAGCACCTTAGCTCAACAGAATCGAATAGCCAACCTGTTGGGCAAGGAAGTTCAAAGGGCTCGCCATCAACGCACAAATAGTAGCGAGTACAGTCCGCTATAACAAAATAAAATGAGTTTTGAACAATTCGCATGCACAGTCTGACGAATGTTAAAATTATACGTTAAGATGGAAAGCTAACTCGGATGAGGTACATATTGCTCCCGAGCAGGAGGACAAGTAATCGGAGATGGAGCTTCGGTCACATTGGGGGCCAGTGTCGAATTAGGAGACAAAGTGGTGAAGAAAGTGGTATTTGGTGAAGGAGTAGTTGCAAAGGTCGAATTGGGAGCTAATGTAGTAACAAAAGTTGTGGAATTCGGGGACAAAGTTGTTACAGTGGAATTGGGTGGAGATGCAGTGGTGGAATTATCAATCGGACTCTCAGTTGGCCCTTCCAAGGTTGAGCATCTTCCGTTGACAGGCACACATCGAAGTTGAATGTTATCGAAAATCCAGTCCTTTGGACAAGGAAGCTCCAAAGCGTCTCCGTCGACGCATAAGAAGTACCTCGAGCAATCCACTGCGCATAAATACATTTTCAATGCTTTGCACTTTATTCTGACTGATTGTGAGTAATTAAAATCTTACTTGGGTGAGGAATGAATTGTTCTCGTTCAGAAGGACATACTATCTCCCATGATCTGATTTCACTAGTTTTAATGAGTAACCAAATTAGGGTTACAAAGAACGCTGAAAATCTCATTTTGAACCAAATTAGGTGTATAGTTAAGTCTTGTGATCAAATGGCGATGTTGAGATCCTAAAGGACTTAAAATGGTCATGGGTTTATACCAAATCGAAACTTTGGAATATCCAACTGACAGCAGCTTAAACATGATTTACAATTTTGATTAAGATATGCAATAAGTGAAGTGTTTAATCCGTTCGGGAGTCAGCCGATAGCTCTGCAAATCGTTTTGGGTTGAAGCTGCATGATGACCTATGAGCCACTTCACATCGCTATCATTTAACATTGCATCATTAGAAATTTTAGTGACGCAAAATAGTTAAACCCATCAAGCATATCTATAGTCGTTTCAAAAATTAACGGTTTGTTTAATGGAGGCATACAGCATGGTATTTATTTCGTCCGCTAAATAACAATAAGACGTACATTTTATTTACTCACTTTATCAAAGGTCAAGTTTGAAACGATTGAATACATGAATCATATATTTATTTAAATATAGCAACAATTTAATTAAACGTAAAGCACATATCAGTATCAATTACTTGCAATAAAATGAGGCATTTCAACCGTAAGAATCAGATTAACTCCATACTCAATCGTTTTGGCAAATATATCTAATTTAGAAGCTTTCCTGAAGTAAAAGAACAAGCCTACATTGAGCCGTAAGCTTCTACAACTCCTAAGTATTCGACGATACCTTCCAGAAAGAATTTCACGTTTCCAAATCAGCAGATAAGTATCCGACAACTCAAAAATATTAGCAAATTCAGGAAACAGAGCTGCTGCTGTACAAAATACCGCTATTTCTGTTGCTATCATCATAACATACAGTGGAAATGGAACTTTCCCCGCAGTTTTTACCGATAGGTAAATCAAAACAGAGCCTAGTCCTACAACAATTATGCCAAGTGTAGCTGGGAATACAAGATTGCACATGTGATTAGCAAGTTTGTTAAGTACTTCTATTTCCTTGTACTTAATCATCGTAAGCCGCAAATCTTTCAACTTTGAAGATTCAACTGATAACGACAGCCAACAGCTTGAATTTCTAGTTGCCTGAGACGCAATCGGAAGCCTAGATGAATGACTAATTTTAATTTTACCCAATCTTCGATGCGACTCAGATATTAAGTCCCGCAGAATTAAGTTACTAGAAACCAAATATAAAAAAGTGACCAGCCAAACCGCAGCCATTGACACACATGCATGACACGTCACATACGAAATCGAAACCGAGGCCAACATAAGAGCGAATGATTCCGGTATGTGTAGATAACGGTGATAGAGAGTGCTGAGTGGATCCGTATATGGTAGAATCAGAGGCCAGATCCCCAAGAAAACTGGCAAGTTTCCGAAAATAAACAAAATCAAACAGGCAAACAACCCTTTTAGATCATCTCGAGTCCAGAGAGACTCTATAGGCGATTTTTTTCCTGTAATAAATGTTTTCTTCAAACAGTTGCAGGCCTGACAAACTTACTTAATTACATCTACTGCTTATTCCTTACCTTTAATGATCAGCTCGCTCATTTTATAAATTGTAGTGATTAGCAGAGGCATTTCTTTTTTATGACAAATTAGAGTCCAACAGCAAATCAAGACAAATGTCTCCCCCAATGTCAAATAAAAGGATAAGAACGCTTGCATCATATTCGTGAAATCTCGTTCGTCCAATGACACCGATATTTTTAGTACAGCAATGGTCACAGACGTAACCCAAAGTAGGTAGCCCGTGTTGATGCAAAATAGTACTTGTTGCATGAGGTTGCTTACAACACAATGTCGGTACTTTGTTCCCCAATCGTAAGGATATGGGAAATACATTGTTACCTTACCCAACGCATCCAATGCATAGCAGATGCCGAGCACAGTCATAGTGAAAGTAACACGGTCCCGAAGGCTTCCGGCTTCCAGTTCCAATTAGATAAGAATATTTTAAAATATAAAACAATCAGCAACGATGAGCTAAATGAGAGTAACAAGCCAAGCCAACTGGTTACTGCGGGGTCTCGTAGCTTAATATGATAAGCCGATGCAGGTGGGAAGAAATAACGAAAAACTAACCAAATCAATACACAAAATATTATCGCGACCCATTAAACAAGTATTATTTAATCGAATTCAGAACTATGATTAGAATAAATCCATGTTATTTCAAAATCAAAAATTGCCGAATTCAATACAAACATACGTATGACTCATCTTTCACGGTTTTAAGGGTACTAAACATACTTATTTAGTCTATTGAAAGCACGATTTTTCGACTCCATTGGCCTATGAAAATGGATGAAAGATTTGCCGATTTTATATAACTTTGAGATGACTTATGAATACTTGATGTGTGGCATGACGTTTTCAACAACCACTTTTAACAAAGCGAATATCATCTGAATAGTAGGTGGTGTTTTGCCAGATGACGATAATTTAGATCTTCCATAAATAACTGATTGAGAGGTTACATGTTGCACACTAACAAAATGGCATCCAAACATTCGATACAGCCCTTGTCATGTTTCATGTACTAAAAGTTAAAAAGTACTCAGGAAGCCGAGATTATTAATATTTACCAGACTGAATCGTTCCGAGGTACCAACAACTTCCTGGCCATACATCAAGGAATTCAGCGTCCCGTGAAACTACAGTGTAAATCTCTTAATTGTTAGTCGGCACCAAGACATTTTCTGTCAAATCTTTAAACAACTTTGAAGGATAATCTACATGGAAAGATGCAACTTAATAAGTACAAATAACTGCTTTTTCTCCTAATATGTATGCAATAATTGTGACGGGCAGAAACCCTTTTTCATATCAATATTTTATTTACAACCAACAGATGAAGAAGAATTAACCGAACAAAATATTTTTAGTGACAAAGATCTCCATCACTTTTGCTAATTCCTATTACCTCCATTTAGATCCATCCGAGCATTCGAGCGAGATAGACGTGTCAGTCTTGCTCTGTCACAAATTGCATATTTACATATTAAGTCAAAATGAGACGAAGTGTATCTTCTTCTGTGGACACTCTCTTATCAGAGGGTAAACTGAGACAGTTCATCGCAGTGATAAAGAATCGAGTAACTGCAGTTGTCCGCCTTGGACACATCACCTCAGCAATTTCTCTTAGAAATCAGATCTTTACTTTCCAATCTGAGCTGGAAAATTGTGTTGCACAATTGGCTACTCTACCTACTATCCGTGGAAATATTACCATTAAATCGGAGGTGGAAGACCTTCCACGATCCAGAAAAATTGTTATTAAGGGCCTTGATTGTCATCAAGGCCAGGAACTTCATCAAGTCCAAATTCTACTCCGTGACGCTCTAGAAGTCAACCACGACATTGTTCAATCTGCCTTTCCCCTGTCACAACGGAATCAACCGTCAAAAGCACTCCTCGTCACACTGAGATCCAATAACGAAAAAGCAGAGATTTTTCGCAACTGTCACAAGCTGAAGAAGGTTACTCCAGCAATATCTATTACAGATGACTTTTCCTTTAAGGAACGCGAAGCACGACGGAACCTTCGTGAGAAGATCTTCAAGGCAAAACAGGCTGGTAAGAAGATCCAGGTCAAGGGAACCCAGTTATTCATCAAGGAAAAGCTATCATTCCTGGAATCCCGCGCGGGTCCAGCAACATCTCTTGTGCTAGAAGACCCCATTCTACTGCTGAAGGGAGGGGTGCAGGCCTCACCCCTCCCAGTTATAAGTGGACCCACACCAAGCTGTTCTTTGGAAACAGCACCGCCCAGTCACCAGAGCCATCCCTCATCGGTCGTCGCCTCACCTGCGTCCGTGCAGTTCATCGTGAAGAAGTTTGCACTGGAAAAATCTGTCATCGAGGAGGTCACAAAGGTTATAATTTTAGCCCGAAAGTTAAAATTAAATAACAAGCATGTAAGCAAGATTGTCAAAATGATGCATGACTCATTCCGTGGAAATGATAGTATATTAGATTGCAGATGTACTAAGCAAATTCGATCTAATGATGTTGTGTACTATGCAAAATACCAGGGCATTAATCTAGCACACGTTGTTAACCTAGTTAATGACTTGAGAATTCGTATGTCAGCAGTTTCGGACTTCTGGTCGACTAACGAGACCTATAATACATCATCGTTCTGTAAATGTATGGCTGTAAGCTTACTATTTAAAATCCTCGAAGAATTAATGATGTCCACAGTGATGAACCAGCACTAAAGTGTTAATGTCCTAGTATGTTTTATTAAGAATGTGTAGGTTATAAGTTGACTCTTATTCTGTAATCAAAAAGTTTTTATTATGTTATGCACCCTCACCCCGTCATATGATTCGCGTATATGGTATTTTGTCCTCTTCTCACTGTGAAGCGTGATCTTACGTACTACATGATCTATTATTTTCCTTTCTTTCTATTACCTTGTTTAAAAGACTCGGATGGATCTCCATGTACTCGGCTGGTATTTATGTTAATATATATCGATGCATATGAGAACTCTGTAATGATTCACCGCACTCTTTCATGAACCCAAAGAGGTTCGCCGGAGAGAGTATAATTAATAAATAATAATAATAATAATAAATAATAATAATATTACCTCCATTTCAAACAACTGAATGTTAATAACTCAAGGGCAAATACAACAATGAGACTAAAGTCAGTTAATATTACTTAAAAACTAAATTGTTACATCGAATAAAACTCGTAAAACATAATTATCATCACAGATCTACTTCCCATGGTCCACAGTATCCATTCAAAATTGGCTGAGCAGGTATTCCTCGTCTATAATTTACAAATAAATTATTGTCACAAAAATCTGAATACTTACGCAGTAACAAAGTATTACTTACTGAAGCATTCTACACCGATGTTGATCCAACCTGTCTCTAGCATCTTCGGAAGCTTTAGGGGTCACAGGAATATTGGCTGACCAGAGTCGCTCTGCCACAGCACTAGCCCACGGAAACAGTCTAGGCAGGATATTTGTTTGATCTACAAACTCTGCCCACAAGCACGCTTCACCTCCAAGAACAAGTTTCTTCTGCTCCTCAGTGACTGCATCGTTTAAAAATATATTAGCATCTGCATAAACTCTTTCAGTGGTATGATATGACTCAGTAAGCTAACTTCTAGGCAGACTGGCAATGGGATCAGCCTCATAGTAGTATTTCCATGTCTCTCCATATCCAATGTAATTGACGTACCAGGGAGCAGAAAGAATACTGGTGTATCCCAAATCAAGAACTTGCTATAATTCAATCATCATCCATCATGATTCCGTCAAAACATCCCAAAACCGAATAACAAGAATACTAACCTGGAAATGGTCCTGCCAGGTCAATCCCCAGTCTTTCCACACTTGAATAACTACGCTCTTATCCAACTGGAACACAAAACAACCACTGATTGATAGGAAACAACTCTCACAGCATAAATCAAGTAGCACGAATTTTATCTCTCAATACTCGAAACCTACTTGAACTCCGATGTCCAGAGGATCTTGCCAAGAAATAGGAGTAGCTCCTAAGCTCTGAACCATCTCAACATGTTTGTATGTGTAATGCTCTTGAACCTGAGAAATATTTGAGTACCCGTTTTCTTTCATGAAAGCTGCGATTTCCGGAGAAGATTCCCAGCAAGGCGGGTATACCTGTCATAGTCATAGTTAACACTTTGTAAGCATAAGCAGTAAGCACCCTTAGAATATCACTTTTAACAATTACTTCATCCATGCCCAAGTGTACGAATTTATCAACAGACACATCTTGCACGACTTCTGTGAAAAACTCTCTCATGAAATCATACGTAAACTGTTTTGTGGGATCAAAATTTTCATACGCAGCGTGGTCAGGGGGCCTAGCAGTTCCTGGCTGTCCAGGAATTCCATAACAAGGTGTAAGCAACTCTGTAGATGACATTTGCGTAAGTCAATATGTTAGTTTTCCAATGAATAAACTTCTCAGGAGTAAAATTGTGAGGTAAACCTGGATAAGCTGCACCAAAAGCTTGAGTATGTCCTGGAGTGTCAAATTCCAATATGACTCGGATTCCTCTTAACCTTCCTGCCTCAATAACTCGTTGAACCATTTCTGGAGTGTAAATATGTTTGTGAGTGTAAGCTCCCTAGAGAATTTAACAGTTGGGTTGTAAAGTCAGAATTCATAGGAACTGAACCAATACGTGCGTAGTAGTACCTTTCGAGACAACTCAGGGAACCTTTTGCTCACATAAGGAAAACTCTGATCATCCGTTAAGTGCCAGTGAAACACGTTAAATTTGTTGTACATCATCGCATCAAAAAGCTGGTAAAATATTTTCTCAGGCTCGTAGTGTCTCGCTGTGTCTACCATCACTCCCCTGTGAGGGAATCTTGGAAGGTCTTCAATTGTTGTGGCATTGATGTAAAAATGAAAAGAACCGTTTTCGTAGTTTTCATTGCTGAAAATAAGTTGTGAGAAAGTATCGATTGCCCGGAGAGCTCCCCAAACTGTTTCAGCCTCGATCGCTGCTTCTCCATCTTCCAATACGAATATTTTATCTGAAAGAGACAGATCGTTTTAGGAAATGTGTTTATGAACTCAAAATCATGTTCTTATATTGTACAATGTTCGTAGGATGAGTCGTTTGTTAGCCTTGGGTGATTCTTGCACTCTGTTTCTTCCTCAAGAATTCTGATGGTGACTTGTGATACGATTGTCAGAGACGGATCTGGCAAAGGAACAAGTCCATCGTAGGTTGGGAACAAGAATTCATTTGCGTACTTGCCAAGTATGAAGTCCAATGGGTCACAATTTCCAGCCAAAGAGTTGACGAAACGAAATGAGGCAGGTGTGAAGGTAAGAACGGTATTTGACGAGTTGTGTGATCGAGGAAGGGGCCAAACCGATCCTGGAGGCCAATGCTTTCCCTGTAAAATGGGCATATATAATGTTAGCTTGACAATTTTAACCGGATTTGTTTAATTTATATAATGAATTAATCGGCCTTACTGTTAAGGGTCCTCTTGGTTCGTACGGATATAATTTCGAAACAGCAATTCCTACGAATACTGCAAGGAGCAAAACGCCTACTACACCTAAAGTCTTCATGGCTATTGTCCCTTTCTTACTACACACTACAGAAATACAAACTAATGTCGACCGTTTCCCGTCCTCTTGACCCATGAAGTGTTTGTCCAAAATCTCTCCAAAGTACTACAGGCCACATTTTCATGAGAATGCTCTAATCACATTGGTGCATGTCATATACGGTTCCTCGGTCCACGTATATTATGTGTACAAAATGAGTACAAAAATATCTGATTTACCCTCTGCTCCTCGAGATTATTCAATATCCGCAGGGTCAATAAACAATCAAACAAAATCTTATCATTACAGAACAGTACAGTTGACAATGGAAAAGATACGCTTTATTTTAATGCAAACAAACACTGATAACAGAATATAATGACTCTTATGTAGGGTGTGTATTAGTGTATTGCGTACGTATGCAATAACTATTTTGACTGGATCCTATGCATTTCGCAGAAAATGCTGAATCGCCGGGGAAAGGCCAAGCTAAACTCGCAATCAAAGTTATCTTTCAAGGTGCACCGATTTCATTATAACAGAAACGACAGTCAACTAGGGGAACAGAAGGCGTATCAAGTATTGGTTTTGAGATATGTGGCTTTCCATGCACATACTATGTCACCATTCCAATCTTTCAATGCCCTATATTTCGTTTTATGGAACAATTCTGTGAGTTTGAGTCAACGTAGATCGTACGATGCAATAATTAATAAGACATTATTATTTTGGTATGCAACTACGAAGAAATAAAGAATAGAACAGGATTTAATGTTCCAAGTAACTTTTTGAACCAATCCAATAAGAAACAGAAATGTTTAGGAATTCACAGTTATTATGCGCAAGAGGCAGTGTTCAAGTAAACTCCTATTTGGTTAGAAATTGTTGTTTGAGCAGCCGTAACTCCAGCTCGGGCGTAGCGATTGTTAGTGTAGGTCTGCATGTCTTCACAATGTTCTCCGTCTGTCAATTTACAATAATCATTAATTTCAGTCGACAAATTAGAGAATTAAATCCATATGGGTTATGCTTACAGTTGATAAAGACAACTGTGTTGTTAGCCGATGTCTGGTTTTGCTGGGTGATTCCCAAAGGATGCCAAGGATCCCAACTGCCATTGGAGAATATGGTGCAGGTTCCATCGTACTTCTTGGCCTTGTAGTAAGCGTTAGTAGTGTCTACATTTCTTCTGACAACTGTTTCTGTGAACCTTCAGAACGTAAAGTTACATGTTTAAGGACCAATTCTTAGGAACGGCTAGGCAACCAAACTTTCCATAAGCACTAATGTTAAATTAATGTTGCATTTCCTCCTAGAGATATTTAGGTAGGAGGCTGTACTGTGACTTAAACTGAAGACGAAACGATGTCCTATCAAACGCGTTAAGCGAATTTGTAAGTATCTCCTTAATAAAGAGCTAAGAGGGATGTAATTTTCTTATTTCACCGAGTTCAGCAAGTATTAGTAGGTGGCGCAAGGGTTCACTTCCGTATAGAACTACCACCACCAGTCACCTCCACCACTCACACCAGTTCATGGGCCTAAACCGCGCGAATTATTAGCTCCAAAATCCCATCGTCATGTCACAGCGAGTTTTTTAATAATACATCACGTTCAGTGAATTCAAACTTCAGTCACATCTATCCACTTTTGACCTACGATTACATCCCGTGACCTTATCTATTGCACACATACCTCTCCAGGACCAACCCTTCTATCCCTACAGGACCCACCACATCAAACAGCGACCTTTTATCTCTTAACTATTCTCCACACACTTTTAGTCTTCAAAAGCACTACACATCAATCTAACACACACATCAAACTCAACACGCGTCACACTTCCACACCCACTTTTGCAAACAACACCTTTCGCCCAAGAACTTCCACCAGTTGGACCAAAACTATTCACACTACCGTGTGGTAATCAAAATAGTCTAAGTACTTATTCCTCTCAAGGGTCTAAGTTCCACCGGAACCTCAGCTTTGACCACACACTGCACGCACGCTCTTAAATAGTGAAAAAATTCTTCCATTCAACACTGACCACATCCCTTCGTCCCCCTTCCAGCTGCGACTCAACTTTGATCTACACAACACAGCCTGCGGCCCCACCCACATAGTACACTCCCAACCTCATTCATTGAACACAACACACACACACACAGAGTCACCCATTTTAGACCAAAGTTGCCATAAAAGGGTCGAAGTTCATGCGACTCATCATTAATCTGTGTGAAGTGTACTAACAAACCCCATGTGATTGCAACGTGAAAAGCCGTGAAAAGAATGAGTAAAAAGCCCAGAATGGGAAACTGTTAAGGCTTGAATAGAAATAGTTAAACAAAAGGCCCAACATAGAGATCTTAGTAACCTGAATGGGTTAAGGCTTAAGGTGAGCTGCTCAACACGAAAAATACACGCACGATACCAATAGCTTACAAACGGAGAATCCCCCGTGCCCACACTAAACTGTATTCAACCCTTGACCCTCTAAGGTCCCACGACAAAACCTCGGTATCGTTTATTATTATTCTGTACGACATGGGGCCATAATCAATGTGTGCAAGTGGTGTGACCTGGGAAAAGTTTGGGATTTAAAATTCTATCCCCATCCCCTACAATCACTTTACAAATACACTTTCCCTGAAGGGCCCAACTATAAAAACAACTAGCCAAAAAAAGCCCGCCTCAAGACGGGACAAGTCCTAGAAGAAATTAATTCACTGGAAACTCTAGAATTCGCAATCTCTCATAATTACCTGTACTTGCGAATTATTGAGTTTCCAGTGAATTAATTTCTTCTAGGACTTGTCCCGTCTTGAGACGGGCTTTTTTTGGCTAGTCAAAGATAATAATTCGCTAAAATGTGTGTAACTCCTTTTTCACCGAGTTCCGCAAGCATTAGTAGGTGGCGCAAGG